>JAODUG010000020.1:1966679-1977077 GCA_027564795.1 Aphredoderus sayanus | reverse complement strand
AGAAGGCTCTATAGGTTCTCCCCAGGCTGATACTGGGGTTCTGTGGAGGTGAAATAGTCCTCTAGGAAGCCCTGCAGATACTCGAAGGTGGGCCTCTCCTCGGCATCCTTCCTCCAGCAGGAGAGCATCAGCTCGTGCATGGAGCTGGGGCATTCCGACGGGCAGGGCATCCTGTAGCCACGCTCCACCTGGTCAAGAACCTCGCGGTTCACCATCCCTGGCAAGGTGACAGGGAACAGTGGATGTTTGGGTGCTGCTTCCTCAATAGAATGTTGTCCACAGTATTGTGCCACACCAAATTACAGTATGTTAAAAACATTACATTAAGAATGGTTCACTTACATTTCAATTTAATTAAATTAAATAAAAGAGGCCCTGTGGTCTAGGAGCTCACCTCCCAACCAAATGGTCTTGGGCATGGTTTCTCACATGGAGCTACCTCTAGGTTAGGTTGAGAAGACACCAAACTCTCACACATATGCTAAATGCAAATATAAATAATACATTAAGAGGTGCTTATATTTCATCCAATCATTTATTAGAGGAGGTGGCAGTATAATTAAATTCAGACTCCTAATCAAGATCAAGAAACTAATCACTCCAGTAAAAGGGCAAATGTCTCATTGGGAAATACAGTTTATAAGCACATTTCCTATACATGCAGCATACAAAAGAGCACATCTGGGTCCTGATGTGGTACAGTACCTGGATAAGGGACTCTGCCTTTAGTGGCCAGCTCAGTCAGCAGTACTCCAAAGGACCAGACATCTGACTTGATGGTGAAACGTCCATACAGAGCTGCCTCAGGTGCCGTCCACTTGATCGGGAACTTGGCTCCTAATGCGCCACAAAATTTAAAAATGTGAAAACAAAAAGACAAATTACCATTTTTAACTATGCAGTCCCATGTGGGTCTATGTGTTTGCATGTAAATCACAGAAGGTAGAAGAATCTTACCTTGTCTAGCCGTGTATTCATTGTCCTCTATGAGCCGGGCCAGACCAAAGTCAGCCACTTTACACACCAGGTTATCGCCCACCAGGATATTGGCAGCTCTTAGGTCTCTATGGACATAGTTCATTCTCTCGACGTACGCCATGCCTGCTGCAATCTGGATGGAAGGAGAGAAAGAGAGAAGGAGTGAATAAGCAAAGACAAAGATAAATCTTTGTGAAACAAATACGAGGAAGCAGTCAATAAAGAGGGCAAAGCTCAATGTGACAGCCTGGTGTTTGCAGTAGGTACAGCTACAAAAACAAACCTCCACGTGTCAAGTTAAGAGACAGTGATGCTAAACAGGTTGTGCTGTTATACCTGAGATGCCATGTCTACTAGCTGAGGCAAACGGAGCATCTTCCCTGCATCTCCCTTAAGGAAGTCCAATAAACTACCTGTTAAAGGGAAGAAAAGTAAAAGGTAGACAAACCAATTTTGTAAATAAGTACGGTTTAGATCTGCTAATAACACAACTCTTTACTCTCTCTCAACTCTTTAATTACGTATACTGTAACTGTTAACAGGAATGACTAAAGAAATTAGTATAGCACTGCTCTATGGGGTTAGCTGCTCTGTAAAGTGACCATATACAGCATGCCTACAGAACCTTACCTTGGCTCATATACTCTGTTACTATATAGATGGGCTCCTCGGACACCACAGCATAGAGCTGAACCAGTTTCTCGTGCCTCAGCTTCTTCATAACCTGAGCTTCCTGCAGGAAGGCCTCGGGAGACATGGTTCCCGGCTTGAGGGTTTTAATGGCGACCCGCGTCGTGCCATTCCACGTACCTGGAAAACGAACCGTATTGACTTACACTAAAATTAGCAACAGGAAAATGCACTGACACCAGCGATGACCTGATCAGCCATGTCAAACAAAAATACACACCAGCATTGCCGGGTGTGGCCAAAACAGCAACACTGTTCTCTAATGCTTGTATGAAATTTGGTTTTAACTCATTCTTTATTAAATAATGAGGGCATCTGACAAGACAACCTGTCAGTTGTAGACAGATACAACAGATCATGATTGCACACTTTAAATCTTATATTAAAACAGTGTGCCGTGGTCCCCGCCAATTACCCCCTTAAGTCGTAATCTTAGTATTTAGAGAATCAAGAATATTAAAAGACAAGAAAAGTAACGTGTGCAGTCCTCACCCATCCACACCTCGCCGAAGCAGCCCTGACCCAGCTTGAGGTCAAGTCGGAGGGACTCCCGGGCAATCTCCCAGGCATCCCTGGCCAGACCCTGAGTCTGAGGCTTTGCCACAGGACACACGTCAGTTAGAGAGTGGCACAGCCCATCTGAGTGCTCTGGAGCAAAGGGGGAAGAGACAAGCAGGGATGAAGGAAAACAAACTAACTTACTCCTACACCATTGCAGAGAGATGAGTGCATCCATCTACTCACTGCGGTAGTGGAAGACTAGCTGCTGTAGGCTGCTGAACTGGGTACGGGATGTGATGTAGAAACCTCCGCTGTCCAGCTTCCTGATCTTGTAATGTTTAACATTCAGGCCTTTGGTGTTGTCATAGTCCAGTACTGACAGGCAATATGCCCCTGTGAACACAGGTAAAACAGAGGTACAACAGCAGAAAACATTAGAAAAAGGACTATTCTGCAAATGGTACAAAGTGCTGCCCCCTAGTGGCTATAGTAGTTTGCTTCAGGAACTCTGACATTATTCTCAAGTCGATCCAAACAATCTGGAAGGAAAACAAAAAACAAAACAATAATACCAATTTCAGAATCAGAATCTAGAACATGCCTTAAGGACATGAAGACCGTCAAACAAGAACATGAATCTCACATTAACATGGATGCTTGAGCTTGACTGCAGTGCAGGGTGAGCTTTATGTCTGATACCCAATACCCATTACACCCGCTAGCCAGAATCCCCCCCTATTCCAGTTTCTCTCCTCTTATTTCCCCTTTCCTTCGCTTCCTTCCTTCTTCGTGCCAAACATCCACCACTGTGAGTCTACATGGGCATGAGTGTGTGTGCACGTGCTCGAGATTTATAGCCCGCGGGGGGAAACCCAGCACCCTTCTAGGTTGACCTAGTTCGGGCAGGATGATTCACCCCATCCATTCAAAAGGCCCTACTCTGCTCATTTCTGTTCTCCCCATATCCTCTGCCGCCAACCTCCTAAAGACCCCATCTACGTCACATGGACTGGTATCGACTGCAGACCAGCACAGAGTGCTGACATGTTGACGGGCTGGTTCCCTACAGAGCGACCCCATCAGAGTGAAATCATATCTGCATCACAGTGACATGATGCTGCAGGCACACAAAGGCACTCGGACAATGAGATGACGTCTAACTCACTCTGCATCACTAGTCTACCCTATTGCTGTTTTGTCTGAACTGCATTTACAGTTATACTGTCATACTGCTCCTATTCAGACTTCAGACTGTAAATATTTCCAGAGACACAGATGAACATGCGACAATCTTTGGACTGGAAGCTCAAATAAGAATTATTAAAACCTGTGTGTGCAAAACTGTCAGTAATATATTTGTTTCATGACATCACTAGTCACAATAATGCATCATTATGTTTATATTTACGAGTGTAGTACCTTTAGTTGTTTCACTCTCCCTCACCAAGAAAGTTCCTCGTCGGTTCTGCAAGCTCAGTAGGAGTCTCTCCGAGTCTCGGCGAGTGATCTTCCCAAAATACCACCTGCCAAAGTGGGCCACAGAGAATAAGATCAGTCTGCCTGTACCACTACCAGACAGATGGGTACATCTACTTTGGGAATGGTCAATGCAGGAGGTTGTCACAACCTAGTGTATTTCTGCTCTACATTTACTCTACAGGATGTACATCTTGCAGACAGACAGGCTATATAAGATCATAGCTTTCACACATTCCGTGTTTAGGGAACACATATTGATTGAAAACATTTGAGGTCTTGCATGGAGAGAAGCCTAGGGACCGTAACAAGAGAGGGAGAGTTTAAGGACAGGGTAATGTACTCTTCTGCCTGAATGGAGTCTGATGGCGCCACGTAGTTGCTAGGGATGTAACCACTCTCTCCTGTGGTCAGCGAGCGGGCAAGCCACCAATCTCCTTCCCTGATATGAAAGATAGAGATAGAGAGCGAGATTTCTTTGATGAGGGTAGTCCAGTGTGTTATTCCTATTGGAGATTGTTCACCACTGGCTACTATGACAACACCACGGCCTCCTCACATATCCAGACATTACTTTGGTATGGGATGATTCTTTTATATGTCCATTACGAATATAAAATGTTAAAACGGTATTGTAAAGTGCAAAGAGCGATGCTGTGAATGAAAAGTGATTATGAGGGAGAGTGCAGAGATGGGCTAGCTTTTATCCCACAGTCCTGTATGTTTTGAGTGCTGTGTTTCACTCATAATTAACGCATCCAATTAATATGCTTTGGATAAACCGGATATTCAGTATATCCAGAAGCACACATCTCTTCCCTACTCCCTAGCCAGTTCACACATTAGAAGCACAACTATGCATGCTCACCCACGTGGCTCTAGGAGGAGTGGTAGAGGGTCATGTGAGTACAGTAGAACTATACTGTGTAGGAATAGACAGTGCCAGCCATTCCGAACATGCTCTCAGAGTTTCAACTGAAAGGTGCAATTCTGGATCCGCGGTCCATTTTAATCAGGTGAAGTAAATATGGGACTGTGAGAAAAAGACTCCCTAAACCTGTTACGCCATTTAGTGTTACTTACCTGAAGCTGTACTTTCTCCTGGAAGAAACCAAGAAGCATGAGAAACACAGGGAGAGAGGGAGATATAACACAGGCAGCAGACACATCAAAACACAGCAGGGAGACACCGCAAGGCCAGCAGCAAAGCACACCAAAGACAGACATGTTGGCAGAGCTGAACATATCCTTTAGCAATACGCCTCTGGATTGTGCTACCCCACCAAATACAGTATTTAAAGACATTTATACTGCATTATACCTCATTGCATGGCATGAGAAAGTGTTTCTGCTTATCTCACTGCCCATATACTGTATCCTCCCATATACAGTATACGGTACATACAATGCAGTAAATAAAATATAAACCTTTTCCAATGTCTATTTCGCATGCAATAATGTTACAATACTAAAATTCTGATAGATGACCAAGACCTAATTTTACAGTGGCATACAATTGTATAGATTAAAGCACACCAGAGGCGTTAAGGCAGGAAGTTATGGAAGGAGGCTGTAGAAAAAACACCATTGTTAAGTCTGAACACCTGCACGGAAACATGGCTCCAGTAGACTTGGCTTGGGACCATTGCCTTTTTTATTTATAGGCTATCACTATCACTAGGCTATCCTGCCCCCATATAATCACAAGTCACCATAACTGTACATTTATGATAGACTAGATAATGCCAGTTTCCTATCAACATCCTTGCATGATTTACAGGTAATGAAATACAGGTAGCGTGACTTTCTTTCAGCCTGGTTTTTAAGATGGACGGCTCTGTAGGAGCTGTCTCTCTTCAATATGTAATTTCAGTTGTCAAGTGTCCGCTAAACTACCAACTTTCCCAGTGTCGCCTTTCATTAAGCTTAGTGCTAGATCCCAAGCAGAGAATGTACTACAGAGGGAGCCAATACCTAATTGACTAGTTGTCCCTATTATAATGAACTTTACTTTCTGAATAAAAAAAATAAAAAAATGTTACTCACCTCTTTCCTCCTTGAAATAAGACGGGGATTGATATATATGCGTTTACTACCGGTAATTGTGCATTGGAATGCAAGAATAGAATACTAAACATTACATTACATTAATTTGCAGTCTATGCAGTCTACCAACTTTTAATGCAAGTGTGTGTTGGCATGTGGCCTGGGAGTGTTAGTTCTTACGTGTTGTTGACGATCTGTAGCCTGTCACCCTTCTTGAAGGTCAAGTCAGATGCTGTCCGTGACTCATAGTCATATAGTGCTACAAACGTTGTGACACCTCCTACAAGTACATACAAGTCAACACACACAAGGTTGGTATGGGTGTGCGATGAAATGATGTAATTATCTGTCACTTTAAATAACTGTCATAAATGCTAGAAATGTCTACAAACCTGATTAAAGAAAATCTATATTGTAATATGTTTGACATATGTACTGTATACATACAATTATAGCGTACAGTAATATTGTCAGTTATGCCAATATCAAATATTGTGATACCTTTGTCATATTATCCAGGCATATGTAACAATCTTCACATTATTCAAATTACTTATAACAAATGCTTCAGTCCAAGACAAACTTGAATTGAAGAAAAAACTATTAACATTCCAAATCTCCCGAGTGCCTGATTACACATGTCTCCTGCTACTTATTGATCAGTTCATTACATGTTTGGTAACGGAGGGTAGCAGAATTGTGCTTGACATGCAAATTAATCCAGCCATCTGGCGGGTTGTAAACACAATGATGTTCTGTTAAAACCTGCAAAATTCAAATTAAACAAATATATTACGCATTCATTATGTGTCACGTCTCTATTCTCACAGGTAATGGTCTTACCCTCCTACCCAAAACACAACTCAATAACGTTGATAGGAAAGTCCCTGGCTTTTGTTTAATCCAAACAATACAGCTCATCACGGCTTTATAATACATTAGAAATGTCCTCTTTAGTTTACATCTAAAGCATTTTGCAATCCATTGTGGTGCATCACTGCTTTATACCACAACGACAACAGTTCAGTGCTATGTGTGACCTACTGTACCTGACAGTGGTCCCCTCTGTGGTGAGGTGATGGTGCCAGTGTGGTCCACTCCGCCAAACAGAGCCATCTCAGGTGTGTTGGTGGGGGCATGCTGGTGCTGGCCCTGATGCCCTCGCCGTCCAGTCCCCACCGCAGGGCTCCTGTTGGGGGTCTGTGTCTGCTGAGCGGGGCCCAGGTGGTGAAAGTGTCCACTGTCTGAGCCAGAGCCAATGGTCCCATCCAGGCTCATCGAGCGTTGACCAGGCTCCTTGGGCTTGCTCTTGCCTGCCCCCATGAGCAGATCTGGTGAGAGAAGAGCCACTGTTCTCTGAGTCTCTGTTGAGTATGCACTCTGCAATATTGTTTGACTCGTAATTTTCAGCTCTGACTCGTAATTTTCAGCTCTGCGTACACTGTAATTGAAATCTGCTGTTTATGTTCTGCCCGCAGGTAAGCCAAATGCTGTTGATTTGAAGCCTTCAACTTAGTCCTCTTACCCACCGCCTGCTGAACAAGGATTTAGGATTGTTATTTTTTACTAAATGAAAATTCCTCAAAAATACTCAGAGGGCCTCTGCCCCCACTGTCCCTGCATATCCAGTACGCTTGAAGTTCTCCTATAGGTTCAATTGCATCTAAGAATGCAAACCCTCAGAATAGGACATTTTGAAAATGACACAAAGACAGACACACATACTTTAAGTTTCAAGGTCCTCATGAATTCACAATCTACTGGGAACACAGCACTTCAAACAAAGGAGCAACAACTGTTTTAATGAAACTGTAGCAATAGTTCTCCTTTTTTGCCTGATAAACCGTTGACCTAACAGAGTGAAAAATGTGTGGCAGGGGAACCAAAACAAAAACACAAACATGCTCGAATGAGGAAACATGACAATCAAGACCATAGGTGGTAGATTGCTAGTATGTACCTCACATACAGCAGGTCCAAACCTTCCTGTTGGGCGTTCAGTGGTGACTCATTGAGAGACTCGCTATTTCAGCCCAGCTTAAACAGAGTGGCCTTGTTCCTCAATTTCAGACAGTGCGTGTGATGAGTGTAGGTTAGCAACTGTTCTTCTGACACACACACAACCAGCGCACCCAACCACATTTGTGTTTCTCACATCCCTTTTCCAACACGTTTTTTTCCAACACACTTGTGTGCGATGGACAGGTCAAAGAGCATGACTAACAGTGACAATGTGGAGGGAACTGGGAATAGCTGTAAAAACACATGGTGTTGGTGAGGTGGATGTATAGCGTGGAGACAGCTGTGGCTTAGTGGGTGGTGAAAGTGTGTTTGCATGCAAGTATGTATATGCAGTGAGCCTAATGCAATCCTGGATAAGGAAAGGTTTCTGCTGTTTGAATATGTTGGTAGATCTGTTTACAGCACTTGAAATGTATAGTTCACGGTGTACGCCTGAGTATAAGTGAATTCAATCTGGAGCTGTACGGTTATGACATAATTATAGCTGTTGCTTACTGATTACTTTTCTTGATGTTGTGATAGCAATGCATTCACATAATTACATTTTTATTTTGTGCTGAAAACTATACAGTATTTGTGTTTATGCACAGACCTCAAAAGAATATTTGAAAAAGACAGTGGACACAGCTCCTACTTGGTAGTTGTGTCACAGACATTTCTAGCAATTGGGGCCATAACTTGCTTAGCCTTCAAACACTAATCGCAGTAACTGAGACATTTTGCAGCAGCCAATATTTGTATCTTGATTAATTGTGCAGCACTGCTTCAAGCATTTGTGCATGATCATGCAAGCTTTGATTCAACCCCTGCTAGGATATTTCCGCCCTCACTTGGGGGTAAACGTACAGTATCTCATAGTATATAAAGAGGCTCTGTGGCCTGAAGAGGAAGACAGGTCAACTTGCTGGGGAAAACCGCTCAATTAGGCTCGCCAACCTGAAGATAGGGACATGCAGTGATAGACTACATGTTGCATAATCCCCTTTCCACTTCACAAAATATCACCTCTACTCTCCAGAGTGGAGTATATTTGGTGTGTTTTACTGAAGACCATAGCTTAGAGATGGGATGGAAAGTTCAGTCAGAATATGCTCTCTACCAAACAATAGTAATAATAACCCTTTTTCATTCCGTTTATGTCATAAATTCATTGATTTGTCAAGTTTTTCTTCAGAAGCTGCCAAGCATTTGAAATCATTATAATGCTTCAAGTCTCAAATTGATGGCGTATGCATTGGTTGGAGCAGCATATGTAACACACGATGTACACAACTGCATGGCTTCAAATAAAAACCGCAGCTCATTTGCAGTTACTTCAGGTTGACTTCTGAACTGTTTACCAATAAAGAGGATCTGGTTTGTCTCAAGGTCTTTCCCCAAGGGCACTGGTTGTGGCCATTACCCTCGCCTCCTTTGCGACTGGTCTCTCTAAACCAGTGACAGCAAAAAGACAACATAGAAATGGAAGAAGTGCAAAACAATTTTGTGCTCCAGACAGAAGTGTGGCTAATGCAAGTTATTATGAGGGTGGAACTTAGGGAAAAACACAGATTTTACTTATATACCGTTGACATGCTAAACATTTGAAGGATAGAATAAAAAGAGAGCTCCAAGAAAGTGGTGATATTGCTTGTCCGAACATAATAACTGGAGCCGCTTGAGGAAATGCCACAGATCATCTCTCCGACAGAAGTGGATTGTTCTAATAACGTTATACCCACCAGCATACTGTACCCTTGCAAGAATAAAAGTCATGGGATATGAACAAAAGACCTAGCACTCTAAAGACATAGCACTTTCCTGATATGGTCTTTAAATACTCCAACACCAACGAATCATATCCTAGAAATTAAGAAAATGGAAGAGGAGATAACATGGGGAAAGTCGATAGAATAGGGATAGGGAATTCTATGCCAGAGGAGACAAGTGACTGGAATGTAAAATGGGGAAGAACAAGAAAAGATTTGAATGAAAACAGAGTGAATGGAGTTTAAGTGCATCCCTAAAAGAGTGTGTGAGTCCTGCCAATTCATGTCATCACACTTCTGAACTCATGAGCAGCTGTGGTGAGCAATATGAACAAAATCATCCATCACGGCATATATTGTATGATTTTATATAATATGAATAAAATAAAAAACTTGGAAATCCAACTAAGATATTTTGTATCTATTAATGATCTGTTTATGCCTATTTTTGACTGATGCAAGGAATTACATACTATAAAAAAATAGGTGCCTGACTCAGGAAATTAAATAAAATAAAAATAAAAGAAAAACTTGTATCTGATATAAACAAATTAGAGCATCGCCGATAAATTGGTCATTCCGTTATAATGACTCCAAATACAAATAAAGGGGAGGACTCCATTTAACTATCTAATTACATCAGGGGTAACTGTGGTGTCACAGGTGGGACCGCCAAAATCATATAAAACAGCCCTGTCCACTGAGTTAATGTGCCATGGTATACTATAGGACAATATCTACTGATGCCATCATATAGCATCTTACCCAACCAGAAGCCAGGGCTGGTGAATAGAGGCTTCTCTCATTCTTACTACTCCCCGGGTCACATTGGCCTTGAACGCACAATAGAGTGGAAGAACACTTAAGCTTACAGTTTATTTATGACTAAATGTGTGCTTATGTTAGCGTATGTGTATTAATATATTAGACAAACAGA
>JAODUG010000020.1:1948549-1962596 GCA_027564795.1 Aphredoderus sayanus | reverse complement strand
CATATATATACAATAGAGGGAAGCAAAACAAATTAGTTTATATAACTATTAAAATGGTATTAAATGTTTTTAGTGTTTGAATATCAGACCATATGTTGTGAATGCTGCTAGTATTATATTTATTTGTACTGTACATAAAGACTTAAAAACTTAAGAAACCTATCAAAAATATTAAGAGAAAAGGGTATTGGCTTAATAGACATACATATCAGTGCTGGTGGCTGTCTCCTGAGACAGGGCTTTTCCCATTAAACTTTAGCCTGTGGTCTCAGGACAGGATAAACTTTCTGGAATACCTTGATGCAATACGATCAGATCACTAGGGTGTGGTTTGTTTATTTTTGCACTTCTTAAAATAACAGCCTTTCCGATTATTCCATCATTAAGTAATGCGAACCCATTCAAAGGGAATAGATCATGAATCTGACCAATGTCTTTTGAACAGTTTAAAGAGCTGTTTTTCAGTGATTGGCACATCATAAATCTTTTTACCTTAATGTGCTTAATTATGCTTTATCGCCAACTAAATATGATGATGTTAGTACAAAACTCGCATCAGGTTTCGAATTATAGGATCATCATTTGAACATTGCCTGCATCAACTGAGCCAAATCTATTCTAAAGAAAAGACATCTGATATTTATTGGAAAAGTTCATTGGGAATGACTTCATTTATTAAATTATAAATGTTTTATAATTACTGTTTGCATGGTCTTGCGTGACAATTTGTTTATGTGGTTCCAATAGTGTGATGACTTCCATGTTCAAGGTGTGATGTTTGGGAATGGATGTTCTCTTTCAAATTACATGAAATGTTGCTCGTGTTACAGAAATGAGAACCATTGACTTAACATGGCTAGACCTTGAAAAGTTTTTTGCCAAAAAAAAAAAGTATGACTTCACTATATCATTATTTGTCATACGTCAATCTTGCTTAAGTAATCTTATGTAATGTAATAAGGGGAGTTTAAGTTATGGTTTGGATGTTCATTTCATCTCTGTAAATATATATCACTGCAGTCAGACACTGTAACCTATATAGTGTTGTCTTTCATTGTACACTGTTCTATCACTGTGGACAAAGTCTAGAGTTTTGTAAGATTATGTGCAATATTGTTCACACATAAGTTGTATGATTTATGTTAATGATTTTTTGGTTGTTGCTTTAAAACAACTGGCATTATCAACAGTCAGGTCATTTGTCAGATCATTTATCAGATCTCCCATGTTTATTCTACTTGTGACTAAAACGGCATAGCACTTTAACATAAGGGATCACAGCGCAACTTTGTGCTATCATGTCTACCACAGTGCTGTTGGTGTAGGGGAGTCATTACACGTTATCGAGGCGAGAGACAAACTATTACACAGTATTATTGAGGATAATTATATTCCATTATCACCGCAGTGTTATAACTGCAATAAACTACCTACCTGTTGATTTTGTATACAAATTAGTTATAACAAGAGGACACATGGGCATCATAACTATTTGATTTTCTTTCTTGTCTAATTTCTTAACTTTAACTTTAGTTTAACTGTTACATTTTTAATGTTATGAGCCCCACCCCCACCCCCCCAAAATCCAAGCCCCACATCCCCCACCCCCACCGATTGATTTGCCTCCATTAACTAGTCACACATCCACCCCAGCTCTGTACTTATGTGATTGCAGTATATTTCTGAACAATGATCAAAGAATATAAAACAAGCGCTTCCAAATCCTGGGGTCCTCTCCGCTTGAACAACATGCGATAGTGGCCAACAAAACCAGCATGTTCCTCATCCCCAGATCATCGCCTGCACAACTGTAGCATGACACCAATCTGCCGGTGATACTTAGTCTCCATCCACAAATGGATATACCAAGGGCTCTGAAACATATTACGGGGTTAAAGGAGGCAATTGTTCTCAAAAGCAAATTAGGAAACCAACCACCAATTGGTAAGCAGTGCCTGACATCAGCCTTCTTCATTCAAAGAAAGCCATTAGAGATGACATGATGGGCTATAGCTAAAGATACCATTCATATTATAAGAGCAGCACATCTGACATGGAAGTTTATTCAAAAGCTGCATTTATATTTATTTTTAGTCAATATGATCTTTCTGGGAGTCTGAGAAAAAAAAAGCTATCCATGCAGTTCAAGCAGAGCCCTACTCCAGTTATGTTGTGTAACTCAATGCATGCATGCAGATTACCCTGAACAAGGTGTATTGAAATATATTGGGTGTTTGTGGTATATAAAAAAGTACTTTGTTCATATTGGTTTATTAGATACACTTATTTTGTGTAGTATGAACTATTTGCTAGCTTTTCTTTGGACTGGCCAGTGCATCCAAAATTAATGATTAGTTGTTCAATTACAAAATGACGTTTTTTACGGAAGACTTATTTGTTCCACATTATTGGTATCATATTTTTCTTCCTGCAGAAAAACTTATTACCAAAGTATATTTCAGTTACCTATGTATGACGTGTGTAAATGTGTACTCTAGTGAATCAAACAAAATCATATTTCCGTTAAGAAGTATTCCCCCACCAGACCTGTTCATTAAAGCATGTTAAACTATTTTAAATGTACTTAAGTGTGCTTGAATATTTTATTGTACACATCAAAAACGTGAGTCACACACACACCTTATCAATTTAGCAGTGACTAAATATCTATTACTTGATGCATAATTCCTTACTAGCTGCAGTTTCCTAATAGACTAAATCCAGTATAGTGATTGCTGGATTTTGATTCAATAGAGTACCACAATTACCATTTAGTGTTTGTCAATTCACTGGAAAATGAATTGCTGTGGGCACATTTTGTATGAATGCATTACATGGATGGATGTAGCTTGAAAGGTACTGTATACAATATACACCGAATTACCAAATTAACAGATTATTTCATTACTCTTGATACCGTATCTGGTCTTATGGTAAAGCCGTAGTGTTCTTTTTCAGTTCCATGGGGGAGTGTATGTGTATACATGTGCACTATTTACTGCTCGGGGGCAGGGGAGGTTTGTAGAGTTGGCGGGGCGGGGGGTGGGAGACGTGTAAATAAATCAAATAGTTAGTGTGGAGGTGTTTATTTTTTGTGTCAGTGTAAGTTAAATATTATAAAGAAATAAAAGTATGTATTCTCTATTGTGTTTCATGGTACATTAAAAAGAGGACAAAGTAGTTTTATCTTACATTTCAAATGCTTATATCTATGGCTTCTGGCGATACCCATTCCATTTTATAGATTTGTCAGCACAAAATGCAATAAACCAATACCATTTTATTACAGTAATTGTGTTGGAGTCTTCAGTTGTGTACTGTTCAACTATGTTACAAGTAAAAATAAAATGTGGAAAAGTTTTGTTAAGGAAAACTACTAGACAAAATCAAAAAGCAAAACAATCTGCTCACATGCACTGCTGCTTCACAATTACCCTGACAAGTAACAAGGTTTATTAATAAACTGGTTACAACTCAAAACAGTCTCATGTTGATTTCAACTGAACAATATCCAGAATAATAATAAAAAAAAAAAAAAGGGGGGAATATTTAAAAGCATTTAAAAATATGAAAAACAAAAACAGCTGTCGACATTCCATTTCTATACAGAGCTGGCAACAACAGAACTTTGTCAGATCTGAAGAAAAGCTGGGGGGGGGGGGGGGTCACATTGGGAGGAGAATCAATAAGGTCGGGGGTACATTGACATGGGTGGGGGCTGGCTCATGCTTTGTGGCCTGGGAGGGGGCTGCTGTGGGTTCCCAGAGCCCACCAAATGGTTGAGAGATGGGCCACCACTCTGAATCAGAGTGTCCAGGGCTTTCTGGACACTTGGGTTGTCAAAGTTGATGCCTGAAGCTGAGCTTGGGGGTCTCTGACCACTGGGTGGTGCCGGTGGTCGACCTAGCGACATGCCGTACCCTTGAGGGGGGCCACTTTGGGGCATGGACGGCCGGGCACCTAACATCTGGGGACTGTGTGCAGGGGGTGGATGTCCAGAAGAAGGGTGGGACATGCCTGAAATTGGGTGGTGCTTGCTAACAGAGCCATAGGCAGGGGGTACCATGGAGGAGCTGGCTGGGGAAGCTGTTGCCGTAGAAGGGGTGGCACCACTGTTGAAAAGGCTAAGGATCTTAGCCTGAAGCTCCTGCTGGTGGTTAGGGTTGGTAGGGGTAGTGGTGTGGGCTGGGGGCGGTGCTTCCAGATGGGCAGAGGGTGGGATGACTCCTCCTGCAACCAGGAAAACATCAGGCTGTGCCACTATGCCGTCAAGGGATTACACCACAACACAGCAGCATGGGCCTGCTCTTACCTGAGAGAGAGTCTGCACTGCTACGCACCATACGTGCTCTTTTGTCCTTGAGGTACGCAGCCAGGCCATCCAGCTCCTCTGGCGTGACAAACCTAAGGTAACAACACAGACCCCAACAAGTTACACGTGCTGCTAAAACAGTCATATTGTCAGGAGATCAAGATATCTGGAGGTACCTGTTCTCTGACAGCAACGTGATGGTGGTCAGCACAGAGACGGGGTGGGCTTCTCTGTCAGGCTCCCTAAGCAGCACATCGTCTGCCATCTTAGCAGCTTTCCTGGCAATCTCTTCACGCTCTTTATCACGGTTCTCCACTTTGTAGGCGTCATAATTGTGTGCCACCAAAACCATGGCATCCTGCATGGGCATGTTGCGGTGTTCTGGATGAAGAATAAAATCAGAACAACTTGTATTGATATCAAATGTCCATTCCACTACGGCCAGTGCAGACATGAAGCAGTTACCTTGAGGGGTGCCAAACAGGATGTTGACAGTACAGGAGCGGTGCACCTGGTGCTGCTGGGTAATGATGATGGCGAACGGGGTTCGGGCGCGGCCGACATCCTCCAAAGCCTGCGTTAGTGATACCTCCGTGTTGAGGAAGATCAGGTCCACTACCATGCCCAGATCACGGACCTTGCGCCCCACCGTTTCTGCATACTCCCTACAGTGGTTTTGAAAAGCACACACACACAAAGCACAGACACATACAAGCCCTATGAAATGAAAAGCTGCTATGGGGTGGTGACTGATACAGAAGCCCCATTCAGACATACTGCATACTGTAGTGTGTACTGTACAGGGACAGCACATGCGTGTGTACTGTAGACCACGTATGAAGGACAGAATGTGGACATACTTCTGAGCTTTGTTGACAACAATGACGGAGCAGTCCACGGGCCTCTCGGTGTCATAGCGCCGCTGGAGCTCTTCAAAGTACTGTCGATAGAGCTCATTGCGACGGCGCTCCTCTGGACGGCCACGCTCCTCTTCAGTGTGGCAGGGGGCAAGATCAGATTGGTGGTTATGCATTTGACACCTGGTAACAGTTGAATGTCAAATAGATGGGAGGGCACTGACTAGATGGGAGCCAGTGAGACGCCCATCTCGTTGCATTGCAGATGGATGCACCTTATTGGCATATAGACATGGTCAATAGGGCTTCTGCAAGTAGGTGTCATTAGCATGTGATTGGATCATCATTAAAACAACAACTTCCACAGAAGTGTGAAAACTCTTGGCGGATTCTAGCATCTCCACTTGGAGGTTGTGTGGCCATGTCTGAGGAAGTCTGCAAGTGTCTTGCAAATAAAAATCACCAACAAATAAAGAACAAGATGATATTTATATTCTGCAGCACTGTATACATGGCTTTTAGACTTGCCACAAAAGTTGATTACAAACAGTCTAGGGCTGTGAGATATAAAAGTGTCATCCCGATATAGGTCATTTTATATCTTAAAATGACCTATGCTAGCTGCTGTTCTAGCAGCTAGCATAGGTCTACGAGGAGATATTCACTGAATATCAACACAAATATCAAACACACCCTCTGTGTCACGTCGTCCGTTCCAGGGATCTCTGAATTGGTCTCTGTATGGGTCCTCCTTCTTACGGTAATAGTCATCTGGGCCACTCCCACCACGGTAGAACCGATCATACTCCTCTCTGCAATACATTGAAGTAATTCAGTCAAGAATGATGAGCAAAGGAATTTGCTAGGCAACCATCATTCAAAACTAGGTGTTTAAGATTAGAGCAGAATTACAACGTTTTAACCCTTGTGATCAATAGCTCTTTCTGGCAGATAGAGGGCGCTAAACCTAATTCTACAGCTTACACACACACACACGTGCACTGCTGGCACAACAAGGTGTGAGTTTGAAACCCGAGGACAACAGGAAGGTTAAAAGGCACAATAAACAAATACATAAGGAAATAATTAATAAACAAATACACACAGCAATGACAATGACAAAACACAAAATCATACACAATCAGATGGCACTGCCGGGTGGCCAAGTACGAGATTTTATGGTCATCACGAGGGTTAAGAAGCATTTTATTTTTGGTCTCAACTATTTACACCTGAACGTATGACAATTTTATAACTGCTGGTGCACTGTACAAGTTGCTAAACCCTTCTGACGATCTGATTCAGTACACACCTGAATGCAGCATCCCGTGGGTCTGCTCTGGGGTCCTTCTCTCTGCCCTCAGAGCCACGGTAACGGTCCTCTCGGGGGTGGCTGGTCGGCCGTGGCTCTCGTCCATCACGACCGTCTCTGGGCTCACGGCCGAACATGGGCGAGCGAGACCGTGGTCTACCTTCCCTGTTTTCTGCATAACTGCCGTACTGGCCTCTAGAAGAGGAAAAACAGCCATTGGTGTGAAGAAAGGCTGTGTGAATGGACACTAACCAACCGTTGAAATACAGACACCGCTGGGGGGGGGAGATGGGGGTGCATTTTCACAGCTAGGAGATTAAACAAGTTTCTGTCAACATCAGAAGTGACGTTGATGGCTATTTTATACTGCTTTTGCTTTTCGTGGGTGGTATAATCAATCTTTACACAATCAAATTTCAAAGTAGACAAACAATTTAGCACGCGCGTGTTGAATTGGCATGGCATCCTGTCATGAAGAAAGTCCACAAAATCTTTTAGACAAATATCCAGTGGTCAATGGACACGAAATGTCACTAGTTTCAGAAACCTTTTTGGGTCATAGCGAAATATGAGCATTTTAAAATCACATTGAAATGGCATTCTGTATGTTACACCAACATTTGTATTACGAAATGTGCCATTTTGGAAAATATGGGGTAAGATTGTCCTCAAATTTATTTTCTAGAAAGTTTTTTCTCTCACAACTAACATTTAGTTACACCCTACTCACCATTTTATCTACACATTATTGTATGTTTTTTTGCACGTCATAGTATTTTCAAACATACTACACTTTTACGCTCAAAAATAAGTGAATTATTCCATGAGAAAGTATTTCCTAAATTGAACCAAGATTCAGTTTCACATTTACATTCAAATGGAGACATGTTGAAACTGTAAAGTAACTTGAGACACATTGAGCACAGTAGGCCACGTCATCCAGAGACTACAACAACATACATTTTGGCAAGTAATTTAAGAGGAATGCAGTGGCTTGAGATTACGCAAAGAACACAAGACGAAGTAGTAGTAAATTGATCGAGCAAACATTTGAGAGAGAAAGACACTTGAAATTACACTCATAGCTCTTAGCTTTATTTCAGCAGCCATAGAAACTGGAATAAAAGAGAAAAAAAAAAGAAAAACGTGGTCCGACGCGCACAAAACTGAAAATTCAATTGGTACGGCTGTTTCCATCAAATTGCGAACCTCTTGTGGAAGTGATAACTGAAAAATAAAAATGCGCAGTTTTTAACCAGAGCACCGTGGTAGTTCTTGACACCCATTTTGCGTTACTTTACCTTCTAGGAGGGCTCGGCCGGGATTGAGGTTTAGCTTGTCGTCGCTCCACTGCCATATTTACATCTGAAAATAAACCAATCCAAACGTTCAACATAACAGTAACATTTAATTCAGGGTATGTTTTCACGTAAAATGGACTGGCGAGGTGAACACTTCCATGGTCCAAAATGAAATGCTCCAGAATTCCAAGCATGAAAATCGAAATTGGATGAGGCTTCAAAATGCTGCAAAACATTAACGTGATCGAGTCGCCACAGCAAAAAAAAAATAAATAGTTCAATTTCAGTAATTTAATTCATTTTATTAACCTGAAAATACGCAACATCTACTCAGGATGCATGGGTATTCAACTTGCGAATTTGGTTCACGTTTACAAGTTACGACACTTTGCCACACACCAATACTTTGCCAAATTCTATTACGGCATTGCATGAAAAATAAAAAGGATTGAAAAGGCTTTTCCACATTATTGCATTTATTCTGTTATTACTTTTCCCTTGGAATGGACATTTGATATCTCTGGCAATAAAACCTCTCATTAGTAAATTTGATCTAATAATTAATGGCAAATTGGTGTAATCTAGTCCCAGGGGAGGCTGGATTACACCAACATGATATTTAGGGTCCATTTTAACATTGTTTAACAGAACAAGGTTAACACAGCTGCAGATCTGGAATCTGTTGAGAATTACACTTCATAAATCAGACTTGATGGACACTAAGGGTCTAATTTGATAGATGTGGACTGATTCTTTAACAATTTGTGAAATCTGATAGTGCTGTTAACATTTCTTTATTCATTCTTGCTCAATTACCCAAATGTGTCTAGTGCGCATTTAAGGCATTCCTTTAAGATTGTAAAAATGTACAAAATGACATCTAAATATTCTAACACGTCAAGATAATACTGGGAGACATTACCTCGATATCACAGAACCCACCGACTTACCCTAACTCATAAACAGTACCATTTAAAAAATGGTTTCCTCTTTAGCAGGGCAGACATGGGCAGGTAAGTCTTACCTATTTTATAACCTTTAAATATTCGACCCTTATGGCCCGCCTTTGCAGCTTCAGCTTCCTCAATACGTTCAAATTGCACAAATCCAAACCCACGGAACATGGACACGCCTGGAAACAGGAGCAATTGAGATGTACAGCCTGCTCAGGTAACAATTTGGATACGTATGGATTTATCCAATTCCTTGAGGAAATTCTCAAGGACAATGTTTCAGCATGCCTGTCATATTTACTACCATCAAATGTAAATACTGTACATAAGTTAAATGCATCTTTACCATTAGTCAAGACTAACATTGAACAACTCATTCCTCACATAGGGATATCATGTGTTTACTGACCGACTATCTTCCCATATTGGCTGAACATGTCTTCCAAATCCTTCTTCTCCATATCAGAAGTAGGCAAATTTCCAACAAAAATCCTCCGCTCCAAATCTCTGGGATCATTACTGCTGCACAAACGGGAGTAATTCCCTGGGGATGCGCTGCGGCTCCGTCTGCGGGACATGACTAGATCCTTCCTTCCTTCCTTCTTTCTTTGTGCGTCTTAAAATTCTTTGACAAGACTTTGTTCGTTTGTGTGCGCCTTTAAATTGTCATCCACGATCCTGAAAAGTGTCAGTAAGGTAACAAAAAAAAAAAAACATACTCCATGGATGTACAAATTAAGTTTAGTTGAGCATCAAGTCTCAAATGTCTGAAATGTCTATGCTAGGCTCAGAGTACATAATATCAGTTTGATTTGAACACAATTACCATCTTAGTTAAACATGGCGCTACACGCTTGATAATGAACGGTGAAAATAGTCAAGAGGTGTATAATAATGTGTAATAATGACCTACGTGAAAACCCACGATGGCGTCATGCAAAACCCAACATGTTTATTATGTTGGAAGAATTGAAAGAGGTTCTATTGATCTTACCTGATCTCTGCAAACTGCTTGTTGTCACTCATAATATGCACCGGCTCTAGTCACCTAATCTAAAGCACTATTTGGACAGCATTGGATTTAATGGTACAATGTGGGCAATGTAATCTTAGCTATACAAAGCATATGATGCTACACGGCAAAAGCTCTGCATTTCAAATCTGTACAAGGCAAAACCCTACCAAGCTTCTAAAAGGTATCTCTCTATATAGACACATGGAGAAAATAGTGATGCACGATATGGATTTTTCTCCCCACTGATCCAATAATTGTCTACTTCTCTTGGCCGATACCGATCTGATAACTTTTTACAGGTTGGAGTTTGACCAGAATAACTAGACAAATGTAATCCTCTCCAATCAAAACGTGGTTCCCTCTAAACTCAATTTAAGTTGTATTAATAGGATACAATATTTCCACATCTTTCTATGACTGCGTGCGTAAATTGGAATAACCATTTAACATTTGATTCATTAACTGATAAAACTCACGGTCATGCGCATCATAACAAACAGTAACAAAAGTGAGAGATCCATGGAGAACAGACAAGGCCAAGCAAGCAAAAGCTATTTTATGAAACCAAGCCTGGACTAATGACAATAACGACAATGAATCCAGGTATGGCTTGCATTTAAACAGAAAATGCATTCCCTAAATTACATTTAAGTTACATGCATGTAAATACCATAACTATAGCTTTTGATAACAGGTAACATAGCCCTACATTAACACAAAAGGTGGGCTATAAACTCAACTCGAGTTTGTACCCTATTTGTTTGTATCAGCAGTGGTTGTTCACACCAGTCAGGAAGACCATATCAAGAGAATGATATGTAGGTTTATAACAACAATACTGCAGTTAGGCCTGTCTCTTTCATTCCGATAACTTAGACATGCTTCACCAGAATGTTGTGTTGATTTATCCTACAGTACAGTATCTCTGTACCTTCGACTTACAAATTACAAACCTGCTTTGATAACCATTACCCCCTGCACCCACAAATAGTGCTTTAAACTGGTCCTACTGGAAATTACTACAATGCTGTGTAGTCTGAGCCCAGCATGAAAATCTGAAATTATAACTTGCGTTTCACATTAGTGTTTACTAGCGATACTTTTAAAATACAAAAATTATCCTGAAAGGTAAACAGACTGTAAAAGATTAGGAACAGTTAATGGGATTTCTTCTGGGATTTTGATGTTTATATTGGAAGAAAATTAAAATAGGAAATAACTAGTAAACGGTTAATTGAAAAAACGTCTGTCATAAAGATATGTAAAGGCCACTATGCGACGAAATAGGCCAAATAACGTATGTTGTTTTTGTGAAAAGCATTTTTATGCTTATATTTTTACTTATATTGAACCATCGCATTATGAAAGCTAGCCTACCTGCTAAATAGCCCCTCTCCAAATAGAAATGAAATTCAGTTTTCCCTGGAGAAATCATCTCCCTTCCAAACAGTAAAATGTTAAGTTATAGGCAAATGACAAATTAAATCCGAAATTCACAATCCATTTTAAAAAAGTTTTTTAGGTGAGCATTAAGGAAAATCGTTTTTGATCCCGCACCATTTGTTTTTCCACTAAAAATGGTCACAGCTACAGCACAAGGAGGTTGGCGACGATTCTTTAAGTGGAGAAATATAAAATAGTGGATTCAGATGCAATAGCATTTTAGTTGTACAGCAGTTCTGCACCTATAATTACAATCAACTTACTTTATGCTATTCTGAAAGCACATTTCAGCATACCTTGTTTACAATCTGGATGCCCCTGGTTTTCTGTCTTCATAACACAACGTATCAGGAGTCTCAACAAATCTGTATTAAAATAAAATGTTATATTTGTAATCACATATACATATGATGTACTATCATTGTTAGCTTTACAACTTAAAAGAAATAGTACAAAATAATGGTAATTCAGTGTTAATGAACAGTAAATGTCCTCTGAAATGTTGAAACACAATTTACAAACTGGAAATAGCAATAAAGTTAACTTATTTAACTAGTTAATTTTAATTTAATTTTCCATTATACTATGAAATTTGATATATAAATATTGTTATTCCAATCACTGAGTGCTATCTTAATTAGTAACACATATACGTTGTAAAATAGGTTCTATATTAAAAATTCTGCTTTAATGAAGTTTCAATATATGCGCAGTTCAATTCATGTTACGTGGGTATTTACATGCAGTAATGTAGGCTACTGTATCTACAGAGGCCACCCATCCCACATACTGTACAGGTTGCACTCCACCGTCTCTGAGATACACTGACCAAACTGATCATGCAGCTGCACAACACAACAAGCTGCCTTGGCAAGGACATTGCAATTGTTATTGAGAGTACCAAGTAAATATTCCGTTATTTTCACAATAGTATTGAGGAAGACAAAATGGACCCCTCGTGCTTAGCTGACGCGTCGCTTTAGCTTTACAGTAGCGGTTTGCTAGGTTACACAACCACATTCGTTACAACACGATGCACTACATTTACCGGTTTGGTACGCAAATAAACGTTAGTTATGCATCTGAAAGGCATGTGTTATCATTTTAGGTTAAGACATTTTGTTTTTCTAATTACCTTCTGCGAATAAATGTTTAAATTTTCGTAACGAGCTGGCCCGCCGTTTCCTGTTTTAGCTTAGCACCACAAAGCGGCGTCTTCTTCTTCTATAGAGGAAATCGCATGATTTGCAAAATACTACCACCAAGCGGTTCGTAGAAAACATAACACGAATCTTCAAATTGGCGCCATACTACACCGTTTGCGATTAAACAACATAATTTACACTAATGCTTGACTGTACATAATGCAGTCTTTATGCATCCCATTGTCGTTGAAACTGGTTTTGGCTGACACAATTTCTTGTTTATGTTAAACCAAAAAACATCTCCATGTCAGCTAAGTAGCTACAATGTATGTTACAGATTTTTCTCACTTTAAACCCAGCTGTCCCCAAGTGAATTTTGGGTCTGGTTACACAGAACTGCCTTTAAACCATTAATGCATTTAACTTGATTAAAACATAGACATTAATTTATTAATTAGTATATTAAGATGTGTCTGTGTTTTTGTCGTTGTGTTTGTGGCCAGGTTTTTGTTCTGTCTGTGTGGACAGGTAGGTTTTCGGGAGGCTGAGATATAGGCAACAGCTCTAACTAACCAGACACACCTGCAATCCATCGCTCATCAACCACAGTACCACACCCTGCTGGCGCCGCACAGTCTTTGACAGATGGTTCCCATAGCTATATGCGGTAAGCCGACAACCAAAAAACAGCTAAGTATTATATTTTTGTGAAAACAACTCTTTGTTTTTGCCATCCTACCTGAGCTCGCCTGACTCCATCTCCGCCTGCCTGTCTGTCCACCTCCTGCCTGTTTGCTTGCATACCTGCCTGTCCACCTACCTGCTTGCTTACCTGCCTGTCTGCCTGCCTGCTTGCATACCTGCCTGTCCACCTACCTGCTTGCTTACCTGCCTGTCTGCCTGCCTGCCAGTCTCTTCACCTGCCCGTCTGCCGGTCTTGGTGTCCACTATAATTAACATTCATAAAATGGGCTATTATTTCAAAACACAAATAATGTAACTGCTTTCAGAACAAAATCTATACTTCCTGACAAAATAAACAAGATATGCATAATGCAATATATTAACAATATTTGAAGTATAGGCTACCTCTCCACAACCCAAAAATATGCATGCTTCATATGATCGTATGTTCATATGATTGCCGTTTTGGATGGAAAGAATGAGGCATTTCCCCACATCCCAGCCTATCACTAGAAAGGCCAGGATGTCCTCTTTACAACACATCAGGGATTGATAGATAAGCTCAAAAGAGTCGAAGGACGTGCATGTGAAACAAATGTCCATAGACCAGTCAATGGGCTGGGTATCGATATACATACTAGTACTGTATGTCAAAGCCTCACTGACAGACCTAGGACTCAAGGTTTTAAAGAATCATGTCAACTATAGGGAACAATAACACAATTGACATAATTCTGGTGTCTACCACCTTTCTATTTTCACATACTGCACAATCTTCACCAAAGGTGGTAAATAATAATAAACTACTGCAGTGGTTTCTGGCCCTACTGCCGCATTGTGCTAAATGTTCTTTTCTGTATAGACAGCATGTATCCTTTAACCCCATAGGCAGCCCTAAACTGCCTTAGCTCTTTTGTCCAGTCTTGCCAGCTGTTTGGTGTTAAAGGGGTACTAACAAATATTATATATATATATATATATATATATATATATATATATATATATATATATATAAACAAATATTT
>JAODUG010000020.1:1925123-1945421 GCA_027564795.1 Aphredoderus sayanus | reverse complement strand
CCACCCCAGACACATGATTACACGCACACACACATAGGGAATAGAGAGAGAAAGAGAGAGTGGGAGAGCGAGAGAGAGAGAGAGAGAGAGAGAGAGAGAGAGAGAGAGAGAGAGAGAGAGAGAGAGGGAGAGAGAGAGAAATCGAGAACAACAATCTGTTTTGGTATTTCCAGTGTCTATTTAGACTAATGTCGTGCCCGGGTCAGAAGAGAGCCGGTATACAACTGTTTGGATCATTTTTAGTAAGACAGTAAACGGTAACGACTGTCTCATTAAAAGAGAAGCACACAAACAAACTCCCTACTGCTTTCGTAGTCCGTTGTGGTGGGGATAAATGCAATAGGACGGAAAACAAGCATGAAAGCCATGGACCTGATGCAATGTGGCAGCACTATCCTTACTTGAGACTAAAATGCCCAAAGCAGTGCCGTTTACAGGTCGTAAACTCTGTTGCATCTTTTAGGAGAAAGGCATTAAGCTCTGTGGCTCTCAGATCCCACCACAAATTGGACTTAGGAGCTCAGGTTTTTTCCGGTTTAAATCAAAGCCTGCTCTATATTCACACACAAAGAGCAATATTCTGGTTTTCTTACAACAATGGAACTTTTTATTGGCTCATTTGTATTTCTGGTATGTATTTCCATATTTGCTTATGGTGGAAATTGTGTGTTGCAATAATGACTCATTCTTAAGCTTATTTTCATGCGTCAGGGTTTTAGGTATATTTTTTGGTGTGTATTTTATTATTAATAAACCTCTTCTACAGAGCCCAAATAAAGGGCAAACATTAGCTACAGTATAACTATATTAACTGTCATTTTTTGTCAGAATAATTTGTGCCTAAATAAAGACATATCACTTCAATAGCAGAAGTGAAGTGAAATAGGCTTGCAAGATGAATGAGCTGCCCTACGCATGCTCTATGATTTGCTTGATGGGTCTCCAGAGCAAGAGTTACGATTTAGAGTAATTTTCCCTTTCATGAACTAAAATATAATAATAATTAACAGGAAACTATAAGGTAGGCTTCATTTTTGCACCAGTGGACATTTAGGAAGAAATGTTCACAATGTCCAGAAATGTCTAACAATAGAGATTTAAATCTCTGTGCTATTAATAATTGTATTCAGCCACAGTAACTACTGCTGTAAAAATATTTGATTAAGCCTCGTCATCATAAACAGGACAATAGGTAGAATTCATCACCTGTATTTACCTGTCGTGAATGATCCTGAGCGAGGGGAAGATTGTAGCTTCCCATAGTCATATTTAACCCTCATGTTGTCCTCCGGGTCAAACTGACCCAACGCACTCTGTGTGGCAGATAGAAGGCGCTAAACCTAATTCTACAGCTTACACACACACATATAATGTGCACTGCTGGCACAACAAGGTGTGTTTGAAACCCGAGTACAACAGGAGGGTTAAAAGGCACGAAAAACAAACAAATACATAAAGAAATAATTAATAAACAAATAAATACACACAGCATTGACAATAAAGAGATCTACACAATCAGACACAATCAGGTGGCGCCATCTGGTGGCACAGTATGATATAATAAGGACAACAGGAGGGTTAAACCCAGATTTAAAACAGACAAAGTTATACAGTACTGTATGATGGTGTACAGCAGCAAGGTGTGCTTTCGACAGTATAGGTCAGCTTGGAACAAACTAGCCCGGGGACAGCTGACATTACACCAGGCAGCAGCAAGACAGGTCAGACTCTCCCCTGGGGGGCATACGGAGATGTGGCGGTGGAGCATTTGGCCTGACATTTGGAGGACGGGCAGATGACATGATGGTGGATGGCGATGAGAGAGTTTGAGGAGATTGAGATGGAGATGTGGAGCTGTTTGAGATGCGCTGTGGGGACGACAGGGGTCAGCTAGACCCATCTTCCTGTGGCAGCTGGCGAGATTAGAAAACCGTCAAACGTCCTGTGCTATACACATCTGAATGGCAGCTGTAGAGATGCGCCGTGAGTGCCTGAACGTGGCCTATGTCATCCTCTGTGTCTGCTTGTGGAAGGACAACAGGAAGTACACAAGGATGCTGGATGTTCCTCATTATGCTTCCTCAACACATGATCACAGGAAATTGAAATTGGCCACTCTAATGGTTGTTCTTGGCAGTACTATTATGGTTAATAGTGACGAATGCAAACTGGCAAATTTGCAGTTCCGAAATGGAGTTTAGGTGCAACATTCATGGCAAAATGATTTCTTAATGTAAATTATCACTGTGACACAGTGATGTTTTTGTATCAGCAGAGCAGTTGGTAGACCAGAGAAGATAAGCAAAACTACTACAGTATAATCACCATTGGTCCATGTGCTATCCATATGTTGTTTGGTTTCAAATTGTCATGGGTATTTGGTTTTCAAAGTAAAACACTGTTTACTTACAGTCAATGTTATGCATAAATGTATACATTTAAGCCACAGTTGTTAACAAGAAGTTAGTATGTTTGTAGATGCCTGCTGGCTTCATATATGCTCAAATATGCCCATCATCTTCACTGTGCTCTCTGTCTAATTGTGGCTCAAATGTAAACCTATTATCCCTCGCCACATTATGTGTTACCTCAAGCCATTGCGAAACTTGCTGAAATGAGGATTGTTTTGGATTTTGATGGAAATCGAAGGAGAGCTTGGTGATAATGATTTGAGCCGAGGAATGCAATTAGTGGAGAAGTGCTAACAGCATGGCGGTAATTGGGTCTTACGTAGTGAATGCCTGCCCTTACCCAGCAATTAGAACAAGCTCTTTTAACGTTAGTCAATTGTGTTGTTGCTAACGCTCTATGCTTGGTTGAAGCAAAGCAAGAGGTGGTATACTTAACTTTCAAATTGGCCTCAGCCCCGTGCTTTTACTGAATTCTCTGCTGAATATTTAAAGTAGCTAGTAGTAGTCAATGATAACATGTTAAATGCTTTAAAGAATATAATACATAACAGGATGGTTAATTGATTGAATCATACATACATTGTTAATCAGTATCATTAGCAATTGAAAAAGAAATCATATTTAACAGAAACGTTCAACTTGAGTGATAATTATAAACTTGCAGCTAAATTTGAGCTTTCTAATATACTCCCATGCTCTTAGTATTGAGCACACAGTGTTATTTAAAATAGCTAGAAACTAAAATGTATTCCTTTTATTTGCGATGTCAACTCCGGAATGAATGTGAAAAGGTGAAAAGGGGAAATGTGACATTCTTCAAGCTGACTTGTCGTGTTAAAGGCCACACTTTCCAAATTAGAACTGATAGCGTATCTGTGAAATGCAGTTCATTTACATTGTGTGTCCACAAATCTGGTCTGTTGAAAGAGCACTCTCTAAAGTTTATTTTATTTTACATTAAATAAACAGAATTGTCTATATCGTTTGTAATACATATTTTTAAATAATTCATATTTGACCATATAGCCTACTTAAAGCAAATGTTCCTTAAACCTGAGCTAAATTTTAAATTATACATTTTCGGTTATTTTTTTAAAAGAAGTCATCATATCCATAGAATTTGTGTGCATTTAGTAACAATTGGCTTAACAAATGTGTAATGCAATATTTTTTTATATTTCTTGACATTTCACATTGTACTGTAACCATAGGACAATTTGTGCTGCATTGACTGCATCGTCAAAAAAACCTCTCCACGACTTAGCATGTTGCTGTTTTATATGGTTGAAAATATGTCAGCAAAGTTGAATGTCCTCTCTGAACACCAATTCCCTGCCCTAATTATTTTTACTGAGTGGCAACCCCCAAATGTAAATTAACCACATTTGCTTTAATTAATGTACTAACAGCGTTAATAACTAATACTGCTTAAATGGATTGAATGCAGGTGCAGTACTATTATATACAGTACATACAGTAAAGCCAGACAGCCATTTATTTAGTACTCATAGCCAGGCCATGTTGGAGAGGAATTGAGAGAAACCCAGCAGGCATTCAGTCTTGGATATAGTCTCCCTTATTTCCCTTTTTCCCTTTCTCTTTTCTTAAAAGTAATGCTATGCTACAGCCTAGTACTTGTTCACAAGTACTGGAGTCTGGCTATGGACTGAATAAAGTGAAATATAAGCTTCTAAAAGGCAGTCTATCAATCGACATCCCCCATACCTCTTCTGTGCGCCGCGACTTTTGCCTTGCGGCTCACATCTCCCCAAGAAGGGTGTGCGGTGCCGGGATTCCACACCGACCCATAAAAACAGCAGCCAAGGCTGAACGTCAAGTTTATGTGAATGGCGAGAGCATAAAATGTAATGACTTGAACCATAGGAGTTGTCCCAGAATGGCTTTTTTAAAAGGTTTGTCGACATATTTTTTAGCAGCATGGTCTATTACTAAAAGGGACGTTTATATTGGCATGACAATGGGTCACGCCACTCCCATAGCGGGGAGTCAGTTGTCGCCATTAACTATGGTACTGAAAATACAGTATGTCAGCATTTGAAATAGTCTTGTAAGAACATCCTGATTTTTCGTGCTCCACAATTTGTCCATTCGAAGTATGTCACAGAGGTGGTGCCAATAGGTGTCAGTCAAATTATTTGAAACACACTGATTTTAAAACACAGGAGTTAGCATACAACAACCTACAACCAACAACCAATCTACTTGGGGATGATTTTCCAAACACAGCCACTTAATGACAAATCAAGAATAGCCTATGTAAATCTTTGGCAAATAGCTTGATTGTTCACAAAAGGACTCTCGGAGGTCATGAAATTCTGATGGGGTGCATTTACAGATTTAATGATGAATTCAAATTGGATTTAAATGTAACTATATAATATTACTGTATGATAGAGTTATAAAACATTTACTGGCAGCAAATGGCTTGTTTTGGGTCAAAGGTAATGTCCGTTTTTTCTTATCCAACTTGATTTCCTCTACAATTAAAGCTGCATCTCTCCTTAGTGCAACAAAGAAAGACATATCTGTCTACATTTCAGGCTGTTGTGCTTATGTCATAGTTACAGACATACCATTACATTCACTCCACGCAGAGTGGAAAATAAGTCAAATCCCCTTTTAAGTTTCACCACCACTGTGTTTTGTGACACTTTTGCCTGTCACTCAACTCGGGAGAGCATTAGCAGAATCTGTTTGAGATGAAAAACTGGGAGTCCGGCTGGAGAGCAGCGATGGTAACCATTTAGAGCAGACATGACGGCTCTTTGACAGATAACTAGCGTGCGAGCTTGTCAGAGGAGCGAACAGAAAGGGGACGGGGATCTCTCATCTGCTTCTATTTTTTGTCTGCCCCATTGGAAACTTTACAGTGTGGCAGAGCATGGAGCAGAATAGATTTAACTATTAGCGGGTTTTTTTGTTGGTACGTAAGATCATAAGTAAGATAATGTTAGTATTTTAAAACCTTACAATTGGTCAAAATATCTGAGAATAATTAATGTCTTAAATATCCTTTAAATCCCTTGAATATAACTGAACTTAAGTTATTAACAGTTTTAAAATCCTTAGCCACTGACGATCGACTCACCCTCCTCCAATTCCATCTCGCTGGTGTGTGGTCCTCTGGTCTGCCCCAGTCACATCCCCAACGCACTCCCACACACCAGACTCACCGTACACAATCGTGTGTTACAGTATTTGCACCTGCACGTAATGAAGGGAAGGCACTGTAGATATGTTGGGGATCATGTTTCGTTTGTTTGTCGGAGATTGTTTCGCCAGGGCGTGTATCTTCCCATTCTGTCCATTTTTGTGTCTTCATGTCCTCTTTAATCTGCACCTGCACTCACCCCTTCAACACGCTACAGCAGTATGAAAGCAAACTAACTTTAAACTATATCCTTTGCCAAAGGTTTCTGTGTTTTGTTTGTGGAACAAACAACCAAACTAACACAGAATGAGGGACGAGTCGAGGCATAATTGTATATGGAGGAGGTTGTGATTGAGTAAGTGTGCCTTTCCCACCTATTTGTTGCTTCTTGTACAGCCACTGCCCCTGGATGTAATAACTTGGTAGCCATCCACTTAGACTGGCGCATGATTCCTTCAGGGACTCGAATTGATCAGTCGCCGGTGGTTCGTCCACTGTGTCGGAGCCAAATGAATGGCACTGATGTGGACATCATTGGCAAACCTCTAAACAACATACGGGAGGATTGACAGTGCATTCATCTGCTTCCGCCTTCCTTCACTGAGGAGCAATAGAAAAGGGAAACTCAGCTCTTTCTTCCACACACTGAGCTTTAGGAATGCAGTAAATACCAACGAGCAAGCACTACTAGCAATGGAAAGTCTGTATAGCTCCCAAACGCATGAGTCTTCGGAGCTCCATGTTGTAGATGGGCCATGGATGACTTGATTTGGGGTTTGGTTGTTCTCAAAGGCGTGATAAACTCTCTCAATATCAGCATGCGAAAGACTTTCCTGAGACCCCTGCATGTGTTCCTCTCTCTGATGTGAGCTTATTTCCTGGGCTTTGCTGAGCGTGATTGCTGGTTCAGCAGGTTTACAGCTGGGTAGAAATTAGTCAATCTTTTCTGAATACTGTAATCCAATTAAACACCAGCGTTGAGAGAATTCTCACTATGTTACAGAGCAGAGTGAGGCATGAATGTTTCATAAACCAATACTTGTCAGTTTGTGGTTTGCAGAATGAACATGAAAGGGTTCTATGGCCTGTTAGATTACACATATCAGAGTCGATGGTTTAATTGGATCTATATTTGATGCTGCGTCATAATTTGTTTAATGATTTGTATTTAAGGGTATGGTTTGTGCAGATGTTTACTTAGAAAATGTGTGGTGGTGGAATGGTGCCCATAAGGCTTTGCCAACTCTGCCTAAATGGTGTCTATACACATTTCAGTTCATGTTATTATTATTGTCCTGCACCTATACGCAACATAGATAAAATGTGCACACTATTCAAAATATTCCATACCTATTGCCTACTGTTAATGGCAACTGGAAGAAGCAGTTGATTTGAATCATTAATCGTTAGATGGCCCATCACAGTAGTTCAGGGTGCACTTCATAATCTCTTGTTAGTGTTGTGTTTTGTTTGCCAAGATGTTTTAAACCCTTTCTATAGGAATAACCACATTAAATGTAATTACACATTAAGTAACTTCTTTGATTTGTTCTCTTGACTTATGCCATGTTCTCATGTATAAAACATCATGTTATTAATTATACAGCATGATCATTATGTATGCTGTAAAATATTTTATTGTAGGGATTTTGGTGTGCAAATCCACTGGAAATTCCCATTTTCAGCCAAATAAAACTATTGGTACATTTCAATTATGTTTGTGTCTCTGACTTAAAATCATATTATGTCTGTATTGTAAGGTCTATTGCCTTTTGTTTTCATGTCTGCCGCTGTTACTGTGTTATCCGCCTGTGGCCAGGATATGACTTTTGTAGACACTGGTTTGATCTTCCTCCGCATTAGCAGACTGACAAAAGGACCCGCATGATGCAAAACTTAACAAACAAATATGGATGTCTTGTTTTCATTCCTTGGCTGGTGAAAGCCTGCTAAAGCAGGCACTCAAACGTTTCTTGTCTCAGTGGACAAATAACATTGTTTTCTGTCAGGTCCACAGCTACTGTTCATGCCAACAAGGCAGTCGGTATAGCATTTTATTTGACATTAATTCAATGTAACATTTTTGGGCAGCCAGCTTGGCCTCACATGATTGGTTACCGAGGCCTGTGAAGTGAGCTCCTTTGATCTCTGCTCCTTACATCTAGACAGTCAGGTCCTGATTAAGTTCATACCATTTCACAAGTGACTCTGAAAATTGCTTTGTAAATGCTTGTAATGTAATTCTTTCTCTGTTCTCTGCTCTACAGTTTGTTTTTACCTTCTTCTAACTCCCTCTGTTTGGATGCACGAGACACAGAAGTGTACTCAATACGCTAATACTTGAATCTAATTAATACATTTACATAAAGTGTTTCATGTTCCATTCAGTTTTTATGACATTGCGCATTCTTCCTTCGGCTTTCGTAGCTGACCAACATCAAAGTGTAGCCAGGAAAAAGTCTGACGTGACACTTTCAGCATTGTATTTGGATGTAGCAAGTCCTTGGGGAATTCAAACCTTTGTGTACAAAACACCTTGAAGAATATTATTTAAACATGCCATTGTCCTTCCTTCTCGTCTCGTTAAACGTTCCTGATTTAGCAAGCTACAGTGCTTATTATCTACCATTTATTCAGACAGTATTATGGAGCTCTTTTGAAAGCCATTTGTCAATAGGTGTCAATAAAGTAATTAACAGGCAGTTGTACCACCATCAGCTAATCAGAAGAATACACATTTGAAGGTGATAGTGAAATATAAGTGATAGTAGACAACAGGACACATAGTGTGTTTGGTGTTCAGCATTTCTGTTTTCTCCAACTGTGTACCCACCTGGTGATACATACAGTGGCGGCTGGTGATAAGATTTTGGGGGATGGGGGTGGGGGGGGCACAGTTTTGGAGTGATGCTATTTATACTACAAATGTCGACTACAATAGACAGGCTGCAGCTACAGTAGTACATAACATAACAGGAAAACAAGAGTGAGAAAGTGAGATATTATTTTCATTTTACTTTCAATTTATCTACAATTTTTACTCTTTTATTGTTGTTGTTATCCATATTATTTTTGTTGTAAATGTGTCTTTAAACAATACCAATTGTTATTGTTTTTAATGTCATTACCACTAGTGTTATTACTGTGGGAGTCATAACCATGTCTGGGCCATGTGTAATGTTGTTTTTACTGAGTTCGTGCCCTCTAGCTTTGGCAATATGATTTCAATAACTGTCATGGTTAAGGTCATTTTACACCAAGCGTGGCGCGAAAAACAACAGTTAATTATTTTTAATGCGTTATAGAAATCATACACATACAACTGGAATGTTTGCAACGTGAAAATGCGATTCGAGGTCGATTTTGTAAACTTTGCCAGGAGACAGAATTTATTTAACCAACCATTGATGTCACATGACAATAGTGGAAATGTTTACATTTTACTCTGACGGTAAATGCTTTGATAAACCGCAAACGGTCTACAGAATGAAGACAGTTATGGGAACGTATCTCTACAAACCTCTGATATGATTAAAATACGTCAATAGGCTATTTGACAGTTGCTTTTTATTTTAACAAGATTGCACTGACATTACATGGCACGCTTCTTGCCCATAGGACCTATAATCTCCAAAAAAACTGGCTGACGTTTCTGCTACTCCTGGTCAACCTCGCATTGTTATTTACTAGCCTATAACAGTGTCGCTGTGTAACGTGTTGTGTAATGTGATAGTCAAGAATGTGATAGCTTACAGTGATAGTCAAACAAGGGCTCTCTATGGGATAGCTGATTACTGACAGGAGTTGGTAGGCTACTTCACTCGGTGGCACTCAATAACAATAGCCTAAGCAGATCCTTAGCGAGCAGTAATGATATTCACACTCCAACATGCACCGGTTTGGAGTAGGCAGTAGCCTGGAGAGTTTGTGTATCAGTAGGCTGTGTGTGTATGTGTGTGTGTAAACTAGCCTATTAACAAAGGAAGGAACCGCAGCAACACACATCCCTGTCAGTCAATCAGTCCACCGTACCACGTACGTTTTTTATCGCCGACGTGAAATTATTGTGGAAGCATGTCTACAGTAAAGTCTGACGCGATTATTTGGACCTCGCTTTTTCGCTCCGCTCTTGGCCTTAATAAAACTTACGAGAGAGTGAGAGAGAAAGAGAAAGAGAGAGAGAGAGTGCCCATTACATTACATCTGCCGTTATAGTAATCCAACTGAGCCACCAATGTGCGCTGCCATGACAACAACAACAACCACTACGTGTTTTTAGTTCAGGCTTGCCCAAAGGTTTTCTCCCATAAAAAGTGATTGCCGTCGGTGTCTGCAGCTGCGTTTATCTGGATCAAACAGTCAAACGTAGTAGCTTACCGTACTACTCCACTGATGTGATTATTACGACTTGACCAAAACATCACACCACACACCAACCCATATACCCAGTCCAGAATTGCAAAACCCCCGTGAGAAGTATTGTGACATTAGTGTAAACAAACATGGTGGACGAGCTTTTGCAGTCGTTTATTCAGAACGTTATGAAGAAAAACTGAAAACACAGTGGAAAAACTGACATTTAAATATAATCTCCGCACAATCTGAATAAAATACACGCTTCAACTTTTGCTTCTGTTGCATTAATTGTTGGAATCGCTTTATCTCTTTACCAGTAAGTCAGCGTAGCTCCCAATTGGCTAATGTATCCCCCACACTGCAGGCTTTCTGATCATAAATATTGAACATGTTAAATATTTGCGATATCAAATCAGAGTCAGAAAAGTGCTCAACAACACCACTGAAGTGAAGGCCACACAAGAGCATCCATCCATCCCTAATCTTAGGGATTATAATGACACTGCCAGTCAACGTCAACCAAAGACAACAACCAGGAACCACCTGTGCTGTCAATTGACCCAGAAGCGTACCGACACTTTTAAAAAGCAAACAGGGAAAGCAATAAAAGGCATTACTTACTATTACACCACATCCAGCTAGCCAAATCCATTTGTCATAACATGAGCGGGTAAAACCCCGGGTGTAAGCTCGTCCACGATCACCTGACTGCTGTTTAATATCTAAATTAGGTCGATCAGGTCCAAGCTCCTTGATTTTCTTTTTTTTCACTGAGTGAACATGTTCTTAAAGGGTGTGTTATTAAAGAAATAACAGAATTCCGTAGAATTTCCGTGGTTTCATTTGAAGTTGCCATCATCATCATCTGTCAGTTCAACAAAAAAAAGTATATCACCGTAGTAGGACTAGGTGATTGACAGTTAGCACACACTCGCACAGCGCCAAGAATCGTCCAATCACAGATTACAAAATCACGAAAACATCACTGATTTGCTGCTAATAAAAGTGGGCGTTTACAGGGCGCACTTAGATGCGTCCGGAGGGTATATTGGAGGCAACGAATTAGAGAGCAGCCTCAGGTCACATGGTTGCCAAAGGTATATTATAATAAATGTAAATGCTCACTACAAAGTTAGAGTCTCAGCAATATCTGATTGTGAATCAACTTACTTCAGCCAGAAAAAGACTGATTACCTCATTGCTATTACATTTTGCAAAATGTTCTAAACTACTGTATCTATTCAATCTATATAAACAGATATTGTACACCATCAAAAAGTCAATGTCATTCTTTGGGACAAAAGGGAATGGGCCTGTACAGCTAAATGTATGTTTTGCTATTGAAAATGCTGCTACTTTCGTCTCTAATAGCTGCTAATGTCACAGAGAATCCAAAACCTCTCCAAATCTCATTTTAGCGCACTGATAACCCATGTAATGAAAATGATCAAGCATAGATTTATTTAGCTGCTGAAAGCATTATCACAAAAACAACGTGCATATAAGGCCATTGGTGTTCTAATGTCTGTCACTATTGAGGAAAAACGTATATTTTTCCACAAATTACCATGTCTTGCTTGACTTAACTGCCTCCTGCTTTGTTAAACTTTCATGATGTCAGAAAGATACGTGAGACATGTTTTGAAAAGTAAATGCACTGCAAATGCTAATTTTTCTCTCATGGACAGATTGCATAAATAAACTCTGGGGAAATAGGGCTATTTTTTCACACTGTTTATCATCATTTCAGCAATATCCTTGTGAAAAAACATGACGTGAAGTCAAAGAGAGCACACTGGGATATGCAACGAATAAAATAAGCAAGTTGAAAGGATTGTGCATCCATCCTTTTTTTGCCAGAGGATGCACACTTGATCTTATTTATGAATATGACAGGTTTATATTTTTCATTTTTAAATATTACCTACCAGTCCTATTTAACTACTGGATGGTGTTATGACATATGGTGGATTATATTTGACATATACTTTGAATAGTTTTTAACAAAATCATATAGTTTGTATCAGTTAAATGTAACTTTTAGCGAATGTTAAATATTTTATGTTTATATAATAATAATAATAATAATAATAATAATAATAATAATAATAATAATAATTATTATTATTATGTTTCTATAATCATGTATTATTTTCTTCCAATATAGTAATATGGTACAGTATACTGTACCACCTTTATGGTTGGCTGGAAAATGCCTTGTAAAAATCACACTGCAGTGATCAGTCAAATCCTATGGCATGTTCTGTCATCATCTGGTGGTGTCACATTTATTCCTGTTTCTCGCCGGTGTGCGCCGGGGAGAGACCTTACAAGTCACCCAGCACACCTACACCAGGGGACACATTATTTGCACCTGGGGTGGTTTTCGGTAATATAAACCTGCGGTATAGTTTGGTTTTGGTTGTGGGTTTTTGTTAACGGTGTTCGCCTTTGTGATTTCGCAGCACGTAACGTCGGGAGCCTGCTTTTGTATCATTTTGTTTTAGTTTGATTAAATACGTTGAGCACACACTCTTTTTTTGTTGTGTCTTTCTTTTTGCCGCCTGCATTCGCCTTTGACTTGTGACAGGTGGATCTACCCCTGTTGTATGAGTGCCACTGGTACATTTATTGGTAGCTTATGTCACACCAATTTTCTAATAGAACTGCAAATGGAAAGTCTAAATGAATCACTGAATCAGTGGAATTCTTATCATATCCTCAGTGAGCCATGCAGTAAATCCTTTAAAAGAAGTTACATGTAGTAGCTTGTACAGTTGCTGTCCATTGTGAAGAATATCCTTACTGTAGGCTACTGTATGTAGAAGTCTAATTGTTTTATTGAATGAAACCCCTCCAGCAACATGACTCATGATAAGCTTTAAGTGTGTGCCACTTGCCGTTTATCAATGTGAAATCAAATAATATTATTGTGGAGGATAGTGCTGTGCTTCAAAGTGATATTGACTGGCTTAAGGTTCGTCCGTTGCTTTATTCTGCCTTAGTGTTCCGTGTTTTTTTTCTTACAGCTCTCCCCCTCCCCCTCTCTTTATCTTTTATCTCTGTGTTTCTCTCTCATCTCCCTACCCTGGTGACATGTGGGTGATGAGTCACTGATGACAGGCCTAAGTGCTTTAAGTGAAACGTATTGATCACAGGTGTTGTGAGCCATTCACATCTTAACCATCTGCTGCCTGGTTAACCATAAGGCACCTTGATAAAAAAAAAACAGCATATAAGGCAGACATCTTCTGTCCTGTGCTGTACTAGGGATGTACAGAGGTGTCATTAACAGCATCTGTATCTGTTTAACCACAATAAAACGTGAATTCATGGTGCAACGTTTACTTTACATTCAATGAACACAAACGGCAGTGCACTGAACGCCAGGTTACAAAACAGGGAGGCGTTGGGCTGTGAGTTGAACAAAATTCACATGGCTAACAACAACAAAGTGTTTCTTTGTGTTTTACTGCTGTAGATTGCTGTGTTTCAGCTGTACTAGATGATGGTAGTCTACTCTGTCTGTGCTATAGCACACTAAACCTGCTCCAATTGCTAGGAAGGATATGGTATATCCACAATTATTGTGGACAATGTCAACACAGGCTATTCCAATTTTAAATGTGATGCATTTCATATGCATCACATTTGAGAATGGGACGGCATCCATTTGCTGTATGATGAAATAAGATGGTAATGAACGTGATTTAATAGGCAACTGGTAGGCTGCTAATGATGACAGTAGCTAAGCTCCCTAGTCTCTAGCATGGCTCCTCCTCCCTCTACAGTGATCCAGGTACAGTCAGTTTTCAGCTTGATGCCTGCTTTGCACTGGCTCGGTGGGGACGACTACAGATATACATTTTCAATAATATTTTTTCAATGTGGTAAATTAGTTAACAAGTTAGTTTATTTTGTGGCCATCTAAAATTATATAAATCATAAGAAACATAATAGCTGACTCACAGTCACAGCATGTCAATCATGTATTTTTTTTCCTGAAATCGAATGATATTATAATATATTTATTTGATCACATATATATGTATGACAAATAAACCATTATAACATTCCTAACCACTGCTACCACCCACATAAATATTTTATTTGTACCTGGAAGAGTGTCAGGGTGACCCACGCATATAGAGGAACCCTACTAAGACTAACGTTTTACAGGTTTGATCTATATGACAGCCAAAGCTTCAATACCTGCTGTAGTGTCACTGAGCAAGGGTGAATAATTCTGGTGAGTTTCACACAACTTAGTATGTATTCTGTTACTAAGATAATACTGTAGGTCTACTACTATTATCAGAATAGGCAATATAAGTACCCATCTATTGGATTTTTATGTGACAAAACTGTTGCACGATTATACCAGAATTGGCTTCTCACATAAAATACAATGAATTTTAACAAAAATAACACCCTAACGATTGACTATGAATATGAACCATGTGTGTACTCAGCCGACACAAATGCACACACCCATGTTAGAATGTATGTATTTATGAGGCCTTACTTTGATTGCCAAGTCCACCTGTCACATACAGTACTGTATACTGTATATCTTCCCACAGACCTTTCTTCATCCCGTTTCATTTCACAACCTGCCTTATGCTGTATGTCATGAACAGTATAGGCAGACAGCAGCTCATAGCTGTTGCCTCTAATATGGATCGTTACCAGTGAGGGCACACCCCTGTGCACTTGGCTCTGACCTCTTGTCTTTCCAACACTGCATGGGGGTTTTGGATTTGGACCCAGAGTCGCTGACCTTTGCCAGCAAGCCTAGTTTTAATCAGCAGTGCACCCAGGCAAGCCAGCCGTCTCCTGCACCTTAATGAGCCGAGTCCCAAGTCAGGCCCGGCGAAGGCCCTTGTACTCTAGCCCTCTTTCCACCTTCCACACCACAAATAGCAGAGGGGGTGTAGAGCACGACCCCACAAGACTAGCAGGTGAGGATTTTCAAGGCTTGTGAAGTGTGAAGACTTTCCCCTGAAAACCAAGCAGTCTTGTCTTTTTATACAAGTTCATTAAATTATTTTGGAGGAAGAAAAGCATAAATGAGTATTGCTTTGTGGTTCTTTGCTTATTTAATTTAGTTCTACCCTGTGTAAATCAGTTTGATTGCATTCTAGATACTGGCAGCGAAAGCGTATGATTTGTTTTCCTTTAAAGTCAACTCATTTAGAATTATTGTCTTTGCTCTTCTGCACCTAGCAATTGCTGATCGCCCACACACACACACACTTGCACGCACACACGTGCACGCACACAGCTGACTCCATTCCTTAACAAAGTTTGAATATTCTATCCAAGCAATTCCAACTTTTGAAATTAACTTTGACCCGTGGGCGTGCTTGTGGCTTAAAGATAATCACATCAAAGTCAGGCACCCTGACCTGTTTTTGCATCAGTAAGTTTCTGTTAAGTGAAAAGCAGTCAATCGGCAATTGTTGTCTGGCCTTTTGTTGGAATGTGAATAGGTTTGTATTGATTGAAAGCAAAATGTTTTTAATGTTGTAGATGAGATTTCAGGATTGCTAACTAATGGAAAGATAGAAGCCCACTTCAATCTATTTTCAAGTCAAGTTCCAAATTGAAAATCTTTACTGGCATAATTAGAGCTGATCTAAAATGAACACTGAGACTCCTCTTTTTTTACTCAACAATCATGTGTAAATACATAACACATTCAGAATACATATTAGGCTATGTATAAGAGTAATGCATATGTACGAGTAGTATTGATATTTGATCTGAGTTAATGTGAAAGAAAAGAGTCCATGTCATCATAAATGTATCGTATACTTGAACCTCCTTCATAAGCAATTTAGTGAGGCTATTTTTATTTGTGCTCCCATGATCATTGCATGTGGGTGTTTCAAGACGATTGTGTTAACAGACAATCTGCACGATCTCATGAGATTTAATGTGTTGTTCAATCATTTAATCAGTTATATTTTTTAAACTGAATAACTTATGTAGTGCCTCTTCTGTGGACAAAATGGAATCCTTTCTATCTTACTTACGCAATCACTATTGACCATTTCCAGACCACTGTGTATACTATAGTGCATCTACTATAGTACATTTGGTTTTAAAAACAGCCTTCTTGGAAGTCTATGCATAATGCATAATTGGTTGGCATGGAATGCCCCTGTGTACAGAGAGCTATCATAAACATTAGCAATTGCAACGGACATGAGGTATAGACTGCTAGACCTCTCTGCCTCCCAGTAAATGTGGAGAGCACTACTCAAATCCAGTTGTTCTTTGTGGTCACAAATTCAAAAAATAAAGATAACACCATATAAGCACATGTATTGATGACAAGATCAAGTTCTTAGACAAGATGTATGTATATGGAATGCCATATATCATATGACTTAGTACTGTATGTACACTAGAATGATATCTCAAGGAGTGTAGTTAATCTTTCTTTTCATGTTGTTAACAATATTAAGTATGGTGTATTAGTATATTGTGTATTGTTATCTGACTTTACCAACCTATAGTGTTTTTATGATGGTCTATTAGGGCCATTGTATGAGAAGGGTACAGTATATTCTGAGATAAAAAAAATAACACATATTCTCTGGGATTATAAAATCAGAATTTTATTATATTTTTCTCCCATATAGACTCCCATAGATACTTTATTGTAAACTGCGCTTATTTACAAAATAATTGAAAATAATTGAATAAGGTGATATCTTCTGTGCACCAGGAACTACAATGCAATGGAAGGATGCAAGGATATCGCTGGTTACATCTCTGGGCAATAGTGGAATATGTGGTGCTGCTGTACAACAGGACACCATAGGCTCAAACAGATGTTGCTCTTCCACAAAGGAAATATGATAATATGATGTTTCTTTATGGATAAATGCAATTGAAATTTGGAATATAATTAGGTAATCCACTGCAAAATGCTAAGAAATTGCATATGATAACTGATATTGAGAAGAATATGGCGATAGATGGATGTGCATGTGTATGCATAAGTGATGTGTTTGCATAAGTGACTACAAATATTTGCTGCATGCATACACATGCAGTCACTTACACATTACAAAACACTGTGTTCTTCTTCTGTTGTTCCAGGAATTAGCATTCATTGACTCTAGCTGGGCTTCACAAGATGAATAATTTAAGAATCAATATACATAACAGAAAAGTGGTAATCAGCGTATAATCACATAATTATACAGTTCTACTGTCTGTCACCCCAAAGTAATTGTGCAGACGATATCAGCAGAAGTGATTACCATGCCTTCTAACCATTGCCTGCCTCAGTGTTTTAAACTCACAATAATTTACGCCTTGAATAACATGAAATTCTTAAACCACCAAACCCCACTATAAGGATTGCAAAGCGTCATCACCTCAGTGTAATTGTCATGTAAAAAAGCGTACTTTTTGCAGGGTGCGAGACAATTATCTTTGAATAGACTATATATGTTATATGTACAGTAACACAATAGCCATACATTTTTCATTGGTGTTTATATTGCTCGTGTGACTAAATAATTGTAGCTAAAAAGTTGTTCATAGTTGATACACATATCTGAGCCGCATTAAATAAATAGCAAACGTAAACACTGAACAGTTACTTGTGTTTGGGGGGGCCGTAAGTCAATGGCTCACCATCCCTGGTGTAACATATCTGCGTCTGTGTGTGTCTTCAGTGCACGTGAAGGCGGGAACCTGCGAGGTAATCGCTGCACACCGCTGCTGCAACAAGAACAAGATCGAAGAGCGATCCCAGACCGTCAAGTGCTCCTGCTTTCCCGGACAGGTGGCAGGAACGACAAGAGCGGCGCCCTCTTGTGTTGACGGTATGGCAGCCTTCCTGTAATGTACAGCATGTTGGTGTTGAGCCAAAACTGCAATTTAACCCTCCTGTTGCCTCCGGGTCATATTGACCCAATACACTAGCTCTTTGTGGCAGATAGAGGGCGCTAAACCTAATTCTACAGCTTATGATGTGCACTGCTGACACAACAAGGTGTGTGTTTGAAACCCGAGGACAACAGGATGGGTTAAAGGAACAAAAAAACAACACAAATACATGTAGAAATAATTAATAAATAAATAAATACACACTGTATGTTGTACACAATGCCAATTGAAAAACACAGAAATCATACACAATCAGATGGCGCCGATGTGGCCAAATACGAGATATTTGAGTACATTACGAGGGCTATATTATCTTAGAGGTGCACAAACTGTGTTGTGCATTTTGCAAATCGTGTTATGGTGCTCCCAGATGCCCAAATGTCCACCCTATGTGCATGTGGCTACAGGGTGAGGGGAAGAAAATATTTGTGATCCTATAGGTTTTGTTGGGAGAGGAGTGGAGAGGAGTGCCAGCCACCCACAACATGGGAGTGGCATTGGTTCTCATGGTTTTAAACCAAAACACAGTTTAGGAAACTCACATATTTAACTGCAAGGGTAATTTCTGATGTAAATCAAGGAATCTCCCTTTAGAAGTGTATTATTCAGTCATATCGAAGAAGTAATGTATGCACTTTATATGCCAACAGCTTGAGAAACGCCAACAGAATTCCATTCTGTTGGATTGATTCCCGAGGGATTTCTAATGTTTTAAATCAAATCATCCCAGTGTTTGCTCACTCCCCCTTAACTCCACCTCTGTAGTTGTCTGGGCGACCATAACAGACGTGGTGTTCAGCAAAGTAGAAAGAAGGCCAGGTCATTTTATATCATGTCAACATTGGCCTCTGTTACAGGTGAATCGATCCATATCGCCTCTTTGCTACTGTAATAGACCTGACAGGGCCTTCCTCCATTTTGGCAGTCCTCTGTGCTTCAGCAATGTCAAGGGAATCACTCGTTCCCCTGCTGGCCTGCTCAGAGCGACTTAAGGACCAACCTCTGCTCTTTCTATTACCCCTCCCACAGTCACTCATCTGTGGCTCACCCCTCCTCTGGAACGCCCCGCGTGTCACTGAGCATCACCTGTAATACACTGCTAGAAACAGCAAGCGCACCGGGGGCCAAAGGGACGGGTAGCCCCTGTCAGAGGGAGCTGTATTCCTGGCATGTGCACAAGACTTTTATGGGTCCGCATGGTCCAGCCAGAGGACATGTCTTCCTGCACACACACAGCAACACACTGACAGACGCCTCTCTGACTGCCCCCCCCCCCTCTTTCCCCTCCTTCACAGCTTCCATAGTTGCACAGAAGTGGTGGTGCCAGATGCAGCCGTGCATGGATGGGGAGGAGTGTAAAGTCTTGCCTGATCTGAAGGGATGGAGCTGCAGTACAGGAAACAAAGTAAAGACCACCAAGGTGGGGCTCCGTTAATGTTTACAAATGTGCTAGATTAGGTTGCATGGGTTTATTAAACCTATCGAATCTAATAGATCGTCTTTGAGACTTTAAGACTTGAGAAGACTATGGCTGCTCAGGGTAATACCAATTATACGACATTATACAAACATTTACTTTACAGTTCTCAGCTTTTCTGTATTTTGATGTCTAGGTTCGACCTCCCAGGTATTACCGCTGTAGCTATGGATGTTGAGATATACTGAAGGTAGATCTAATTAGATGGAGGAAGAGATGGAGGAATTTGTAGAATAAAGTAGATGTTGTAGCATGTTGCTTGTTTATAATATATATATATATATATATATATATATATATATATATATAAAAGAAGTTACATCCGTCCAACTGTCTGGCTTGTTGCCGTGGAGATGAGAAAGCAGCCTTTTTTTTTTGAAAAGTCAGACCAGGCATGGATGTTACTTCAAAAGTGTCAGCAGGCAACAAAACAAAGGTGGGCAGTGGGAATAAAAACACATACACACACGCATAAAAAAAACCTCAACAACAAGCAAACAAGCTGCCAAGAAGCTAAATCGTTGAATTGGATGTGCTAAAGCGGGGCAGGAAGGTTCAGCCCGTAGTACTTGCAGAGTTTAATAGAGGTTATCTGGGCCTTTGTTGTGGGCTTCAGGGCGTGGTAGCCTTGTAGTGGATGGAAGGTGGGGGCTCCAGGGTGACACAGTGGGCCCTGAGCCATCCATCACGGCCCGGTGCTTGACTCACCAAACGCCTGGGCATGAGCCTGCTCCTCCATTATTCATGGCTACAGGAGGGCTGGATGAAGCAGAGCTTTTTATTTTAGCCGGGTTAATAATTCATGCCCCCTCACACAGCCCCGGGAAGGGTGAGAGTGTAGCGGAGGGGTGCAGGTGGCTTGTAGAACTCGTCAGAACCTCCACTCCTTTTTTGGGATAGGGAAGGGGTGTGGGGTGTATGTGTGTGTGTGTGTGTGTGTGTGTGTGTGGGGGGGGGGGGGGGGGGGGGGG
>JAODUG010000020.1:1914956-1925023 GCA_027564795.1 Aphredoderus sayanus | reverse complement strand
TTACTCCCCCCCCCCCACACACACACACACACACAAACATCACCACTTGCAGATTTGCAGTGCAAAACATATTAATTAACATTATTATATTGTGCGTTGTGTTTTTATAAGTTGTTTGTTGTATCATTAATAACAATGAATTATTTCAAGTTAGACAATTTGAGGAGATTATACAAATCGCACAGTTCGACTACATAGAGGAGGAATATTATTAGGAATACACAGTATGGAGGAATAATGAAATGCAGCATCGCAGGTTGACTTCATACAAGCTTTCTGTTTTCCATTTTCAGTTCATTTCCTTCGCAGACCATTCAGAGTGTTATGCGGTGAAAGCTAAAGAGGATATCACTTGGAGCTCGGAGGATTGATTCGAAATGTCAACGTTTCATTCATGAGAGCTTCATTCAAATGACAAAAGGTGATTAAGAGCAGGGAGTCTATATCATAGTGCTGCGATTAAGGTTATCATGACTCTGTTATGGGACTGAGAGAATAACAGATGAGTTGGGATGAAGGAAGGCACCCGTCATTGACTCGCTATGCATTTTAATGATATCCTTGTGTGAAACGCACCAGGCATGTGTCGATCTCCCTCTAGTTCTCACTATCTCTCTCCCTCGTACACCAAGCTGGCAGGCCACTGGTGGTCACATGATCACTTACAGGTTTGAAACATAACTGTGCACCAAAGTGTGTGCGGCTAGAGGGGGGAGTTTAACGAGCTCTGTATGGCGAACCGCCATTTTCAACCAATCAGAAGAAGACCCACATGGGGATGATGGATCAGAAGAACTGAAATACCAACCTGGATGCTGATTAGTTTGTTGGGTCTCAGGCATTGGTGCACCTTCATGCAGATGAAATTGGAGAGCGGAGAGCATGTTCTGTCAGCCCTTGGAAGGCATATGTAGCCCTGGCTAACATTCAGTTGCTTGGGATATTCGCTGGGTGCCAGATATTGGCGTAAAAATTGCCCGATGGTTCAACGTCAAGGCAGTTCCTCCCTCATCCCTCTAGAACATCGAGGTGGATGGAGAAGCGGTATTAGCTCCATAGATCATGTAAAATTAGCAGCAGGAGCCTCTGTCAGCCCAGACATTGACACTTAATCTTGGACTTTTGGCAGACTGTTGCCTTAACAGGTCAAATGATATCTATAAATCAACGATCCCCAGGCATAGAGAGAGAGAGCAAGAAATAAGACAGATTGAGTGAGGGAGAGAGAAAAGGAACACATAGCGCTGGCATTGAAACGCCAAGGGAATTAAGTCTCGGTCATAAAGCTAAACCCAAAGAAATAATCCAGTCTATTGCATAAAGGATTAAAACATTTAAAGAAGATTGATTGGTCCTTTCTCCTTTTCTACCTGATGTAATCCTAGATTATGGAGACCGCTCGGGGTTACATTTTAAAGAAATGTCCACAGGATTAATGGTAAGGGGACCTCCATCGTTAGGATAGACTGGCTGGTTTGTTTCTTTTCGAGGTTAACCATCTCTCCTTACTCACACCGTAATAACCATACAGCAGACTACTCTTTTTTTTTTTTTACAATCTGTAAAAATGCACCTCCCTGCTTTTCATGGTAAAGCTCAAGAACAATAGAAACCCCAAATCATTCTGTCACATAAAAGGATTTTGCTTGTCCCCTCCATATTGAATACCGGCTGTACCCCCCAGTAAGTAAGCGCGACTCCTGTCCTGCCGGTGACAGACAGACTGGAGAGACACTAATCATACATAATCACAGGGGCTGCTTGGCTGTGGGAGTCAGTGCAATGTATCTGTGCTGGGTGCTGGAGGGAGGGATAAAAGAGATGCGTATGTAAGGGCAACCGAGGTTTGTGATAGGTAGGAGAAGGTGTGTGTGTGTGTGTGTGTGTGTGGGATGGGGGTGTTCGGCTCAACCGAAATGCTCTGCCACCCATGGAACTAATTTAAAGTCCTCGTTTAGAGGCTGTCACGCAGGTCGCTCTGACGACCGCTGATCTCTGCTCGTTTAACGGCAGAGGCAGCTGTCAGGCTTCTGACAGACAGGCCGGCGCCACTGACTGATTACATGCAGGGCCGGAGTGAACTGTGATCTGGTGAACTTTATTTGCGGTGGCAGGCTCAACGTGAGGTGCATGCCCCAATCGCCACGGCCATTTGCAGCCGCCACCCCTCCCCCCACACCCAGCCCCGGGGGTGTCCCGTCTCCTCCATTAGCACCCCAGAGTGGAGAAGAGTACATATCTAGTGTAAACATGAATAATGTGCAATATGGTATGATTTATTGAGTTTGATGATGGGGATCCCGCAACACCTTTGAAAGGTAAAATAAAAAAAGAAATATATGAACACCTTTGAAGGGATAAAGTGGCAAATTGGAAAAAGTGAGCAGGAAGAAAAAAGAAAAGGAAAAAACTCTCCAAGTCACGCTTTTGAAATATATTAACTCTGCTATGAATGCATGTTGGATTTGGATAGAAAAGAGTATTATCATAACACCTTGCTTATCCCGTGCAAATTTCATGATAGCGATCACTGACTATTAAAAAGGCTTGATTTTTTTTTCCCCCACCAAAATAGTGTCAGGGAATGTGAAATGAAAAAGAGAATCCAATCCCCACACCTGCTGTGAAGCTGGCAGTCTAGTGAGCCTGGGTATAAGAGGGCTATTTTGCGGATTTTCAGACATGGGTTTACCTCTACCAACTGGGGATTGGATAATCTCAACTCATGTTAAGATTAATCAGTAATTACCTCAAAATTGCATATTTCCCATGTGATCTCACATTAGGGGAATTTTAAAAATCATTAGATGCATCTCAAATAGGCAAAAGTATCTCATAATATCATAGTAGATAGGAAAACAATTTCAAGAGGTCCCTTGATCATTGTATCTATTTGTTTTATTTATTGAATTAAATATATGTTTATTAGAGTACTGTGGATTGCAGAAAACAGTGCAGGTTTCAATAATATGCACAAGATGAATACAAAACAACCTACAAAAGCAAAGCAATTTAAAGCTGTGTGTTGTCACAAATCTTTCAAAAAACCTCCCCAAAGCTTGACAGTACAGTAGTTTTGTATAATCATTGAGCATGATTGTTAAAGGGACATTCAATATGTGTACAGAATTCCACTTTTTACAGAATTTGTTATACAACATTGCCAGAAAAGTGTAAATACGTTCTATACCCTTCCCTAAATAGCCATGTGAGCATAAACTAAGCTGGGTAAAAACAAAAACAAGAGATTCCAAGGACACTATAACACAAGGTGTCACAGGTGTGCATTTAACTTGTCATACCGTGACACATCCTTTATGGATTTGAACCTAACAATTTAGATTTAAACATAACAGCTGAGATTGGAAACAAATACCAAACCCATACATTACATAGGTGTCTTTCTATCTGCCACGTCATGATAGGCTGCCCATCTCTGCGTTCGGCTGCGTGAAAAGAAAGCCATCAAATAAGAATTCCAGCCTGTCTACCTGCAAATCCCCCTCCCCCAAACGCGGATTAGATTTAAATCCTCCAAATCTATGGCTGGTGTTACATCTGAGGATGTGCGATACTTGGGAAGTTACGTAACTCATTAAGACCTCAGTGTGCTCTCCTGGGTTGGTGCCTCATCCCTCTAAACTCATAGCTTTTGAACAAATAAAGCCATATAAGAAGGTTGAACTAAAAGACACCCGCAAACTCTGTCAAACTTTATGAGTTAACAGGCTCTGTTCAACTTGAGGGCAGCCCTGTTGAACTGCTTCACTAAAATCATCATGACGTTGTTATGTTGATTTACTCAGCAGTTTGCGGCTTAAAGGTATACAGTATATGCTTTTATTTCGGTGTACTACTCTCAGAACCTCAAATGAACCAACCTAACTGACTGTTTGTGCTTTAATAACTGTCTGTAAACATCAGCATGGCCATATGGGAAGCCTATACTGTATCTGTAGGGGAAGGAGCAGATAACAAAGATAGCAATGCAAGCCAGTCTGTGTTTTCTAACCAAAACACAATTTCTGTAATGCTAGTTTATCCACAAGGGGAACTCCAGCAACATATGTTTGACTGGCGTTTTAATATTTCAATATGTACAGTTGCTTTGTTCCATAGAAGCAATACATGTGGATATGTGCATTCTTCCCTAAATACACTGGACATGTCATCAGCATATTATCTGTATGACTTTGATTTACTGCTTGTCCTTGCCACCACTGTTCCTACTATTGCATTGTGTGTCTTTCACACACATTAGCACAGCAGTGGTATGATTGGCATTCTACATTAGCAATCCCCACCCTAGCCTTTTCCCATTGTCATTCTGTTACAGCACTTTGCTGCAATGTTCTCTCTGGCTCTCTCTGAACTGCCATGACAACTTGCAGGAGAAGGCTGACGAAAGCCCAACGGCCTCCACAGTCAAGGGGGCTCTGCTCCTCTCTGCAGATGACTGGGCGCTTTCATTTATTTTCATGAAGGAAAACAAAAGGCAAGATTGAACAGGGGATAAGTCAACCTAGCTAAACACGCCTGAGAGACTGACCCTACATTTTGTAGCTGCCAATGCACAATTTGCCCCAGGAATGGAACACATACCAAGGCCAAGAATGGCAAAAATGCCACAATATACTTTTTATGTCACGGCCTTGGAAAGGCATTGTTTACAAGTTTAACATTTTTCAGCATGTTTTAACATGCAAACTGAGGCAAAAATGTACTATTTCCCAATGACATTATGATACAAGCATGCTCACAATGTGTATTTCTTCTTGTTGGTGATTTTGTGTGATTACTGAAAATAATAATACTCCATATGTATGTTTTAGAAATCATATTTACATACCTAATGTATGTGATACAATAATCTAGAAACGTTATCCACATTAATACGATTCTGCTCTGGCTCCTTGACATCTGTAAAGTGAGCAGTTTGAAAATATCGTGTGATCCTCACCACTTTTTGGTCCTTCCATGGCCCCCAGAAGATGTGTGCATTATGTCTGATCAGATTCCCGTGGAGGTGGCATAATATTATGGATTTCTCTGAAATATAAGAAAAAGTCTCTGTGGTTTTACATTATAAACACTAACTCCACCAATCATTGTAATATTCTTTGTAACCCAAGAATACATGTGTATGCTTTATATCTTGTATACACACCATAACTGACTCTCATGCAGTTCTTTTGACAATAAGATTGATATCATCTTTTTATTTTACATATTCTAAGAAAATTGTAAATAAGAAATTCTCCTACTGAAAACAATTGGAAGAAACAGCTCTTACGTTAAAAGTCAGTTAAATGCTTTATGAAGCAAAAGTGAGTTCAAAGCACATAGTAAACAAAGTGAAAGTTGTAATTAGCACATTCATGTAGAGTATGAGTTCACACTAATCACACTAAAATTACCACCAAGTCACTTTTCTGTACAAATTAAAGTTTCACTTAAGTGCATGGAACAATACAGTCTAAAGTTTATGTTGGCAACCAGCACTCCTTTGAAGGCCTTCAACCACCATTCATTTGTGCCCACCTCTGGTTGCTTTGAAAGTGCTATGCCTGCCAGACCATCAGAGGCAGTGTGCAGAGGAGGGCTCCCATTTCTGGGATCCCATGCTGCTTTGATGCCTCTACATACCTGGGGCCAATAAAACACAAAGAGAGGTGCGGTGGAGAGATTACTGATGCAACATACCACAGCTTACTGGATGAGGAAAGTCAGACTGTGGGCCTTGAGAGGAAGGAGAACTTTAACACTTTCACACAAAACCCAAGTTTTTAACAATACTGCATTATCACTGTTCACTTCTGTGGTCTGGCTGGGATTTGTGCCCAGAAATACTAAATGTATGACCTTTACTTTGGTATTTAGGTGCTGAATCATAGCTTCAGTGAAATGTATTGCTTTGAACCAAGCCCCTTGGGAATGACAGGACAAGTGGACTAGCTGATATATTAAAATATATTGAACTATCGGGCAAAATCTTTCTCAATATGTCTAATTCACATGCAAATATATTCAAAAAGTTTTGTGCAGCCCAATTTGTCAGTGTGCTTAATTGCATTGTGCGAACAAGGTCACAAACAAGGTTATGGAGACAATTAGCAGAACATTTGAACAACAGCACATATTCAATTCATTATCGCTATTAAACTGGTTTGTTCAGAAGGCATTTCAACGTGCAGCAAAAAGCTACTTGCATATAAACACAATCACAATTTAGTTAAAACGTAAAGATAATAAAGTAACTGGGGTGAAAACAAGATGACAGATTGCTGAAGCCATTCAAATGCTACTGTAGATAATCTGGGGCATGGTGGGTGTGCTTCTAGCCAATGTACCCTATGCCTCAACCTTGCCCGGAGCTAGTGTATGGTTAGGGCAGCATGCCTCAGGCTTGCCCATGTCCGAGTGATTAGATAAAGCAAGCGGGGCCAAATGGTGGGAGCCTGAGCCAAGTTTATACATCACTGCCCATGACCATGCAATGCATGTTAACAGGGAGTTGTCACAGCTTCTCTTCATGCCTAACACTTTCAAAGAGGAATGCCACTGAAAGTAATGCTGATCGGTGTGCACATTGTCATGTAGGGCTGTGGCTGTCAGTTTGAAGGTCGGGACAATATACTGTATATGGGGTCACAAAATGATTCAAGATTGATTGACGATGCAGAGAGGCATAGCACAATTTAAACATGTTATAATAATGTCATTTAATACACTTTATTACCTTAATTTCCAAACACTTTATTACCTTAATTGTAATAAAATGTTATGGCCATATTATTTCAGTGGTTTTGTATAGATACATAGATAACCAATTCTTTTTGAGGCCAATAAAGGTTGAAATGTTTGCTCATGGGCAAAAGGCCAAAGGGCCATATTACTGACACTGGGCAGTGCCTCAGGGTCCTTTGTCTTTGGAGGCCCTTGGTTCTCCAAAGGCCTTTGTACAGATAAACTAGTATTTATGAATAGGTCCATCTATGCAGCACCCCATGCCCCTCCACATACAGTACTGCATCCTGACACAGTGTGCATAACATACACTTATACACTCCAGGGATGTGCTGAAGTCCAATATAAGATGATAGTAGATTTGAATTAGCACCAGTCAAGTACAATGTACCATGGTATCCAAGGAAATGTGTATTTAGAAAGTATAACATGACACGCAACAGCTCTATACAGATGGATACAAGTCCCAAGATCAAGGTAGATCTGTGCAAAAGAATGGAGCATTTCAACGGACATTTCAAGAGTTGCTGATTCAAGTGAATAGTCAAGGTTTGCCCTATAGCAATGCAGCAAAGAATAAGAATAAAGAAGGGCAGGGAGCCATTTCTTTGATGGAAAGCTTTTCTTTTTTCTTATTTCTCACAAAGATTAAGTAAGGATGAAAGAATTCACTATGCTTTTGACTTAAGTGACCTCTTGAAATGCCTGTAAAAAATCTGAATTTAAATGAATACTGTAATGAAAGAGCTCAATGACAACATCTGTATATATGGATGCACGGCCATTTCCAAGATAATTGACATTATAACCATAAAAAGTTATTTCTCTGAAATTGTGCCAAAGTACTCTTATGCTCGGATGCCTACAGGAGGAGTGCCATCTGTGTAGTATCCAATAAACACAAAGCGATATAAATGGCTTTCTAATGAGCAGTTTTTCTTCAATTATGTAACTTAAGGATCCAAGAGTTTTGACATACAGTTTCATTGACAAGCACAAGAAAATGTACAAATGTATGAATGAAATACTGTAAGCCAGTGATGACTTCTGCTACTCAGAAGTTTTTTTTCTTTTTTTTCCTCACAAATGGTTTTGTCACTGCTTAACATTATGAAGTTAACAAGTGCTTTTCTCCAACATAAGCCAGGTGTAAGAACCCTCCTGATATTTTTATAATGCAAACGCCTCCTTTAAGATGATATCAGCTGCATCTTTTTTAACAAATTTGCCTTGCTCCCTGGCAGGTGTTATACTAATTTTGCATTGCATGGTAGTCATTTATGTTTTCCAGAAACTGTAAAAGTGATTTTCTGATTGGACACTAAATTCTGAATATGGGCTGATGAGGTCAAAAAGTGGATCCAAATTCAGGCTCAGACTCAATCTTATGTACGTGAGAGTGTAGAATCTCTCCCCTCTCATTCCCCATAGGAACCTTAGTGTGGACACAGGCTCTCTTAGCTTCACAGATGGAGCCCGCAATTGGATACCTCTAGTGAATAATCTTCTCATTACTTATCATGATGAACTGTGGCATGCAAATATCAATAAGGGACTGTGGTGAAGCAACCCAATTAAGGCCTAAAACCAAGAGTCACATTAATGCTGAGACCTTGATAATGTAAATGACACCATACCAGCATTCAACCTTGAATAAAAATGCACCTGGATAAAAAAATAAAAAAAAACTAATTACAAGCAATTTTATCTACCTGGGCCTGATTAAAGTTTTAATTTAACACTGTTGTGGCTCTTTTATTTCAGAATTTGACCTAATGTATAAATGCATAGAACATCTGCACATTCTTGTTTTGAGACTTGTTAGACTACAGACATGACTGCAAATCGAAAAACCGTAATGAGTTGGTCACCTGTGCCATTCTCTATATAAGCCTAGCAATTCATTTTTCAAACCATCATCACTATCAGAGACCATGAGTAAAAGGTTGTATTTGCTTGTTAACAATATCCCTTCAGACTTTATTGACCTTGAACCTGCTCCAGCAGTGACCTGTGTTGGAGTTGTCAGGCAGGGAACAGGTCTTCTGAAGTGGAAGGCTATCGGACAGAGAGGACACTGAGGGACCGTAGTGTGCTTCTGCTCCCATGTGGTCATCACAAACTAGACTTTGGGGCGTGCACAATATGGACAATCCACAGTTGGTATGCCTGAATCTGACCAATTGTGAGCTGTATGCAATACTTTATTTTGGAAAAAATATTAAAACTTTTCAGTGTTATTCAGTCAGACTCTACCTCTGCACAGCACTATTTACTATACAATATTTCACAAAAAAAGTGCCATTGCATTTCTTTTAATAAAGGTCTTCAGAATAATGAGGTCAGGTAATATAACAAAAAACAATGAGAGTGGGCCCAAATATATTTAAGTGCATTGTGTTCTGATTGCACACTGATAGTGTATTAACAACATAAATACTTACAGTAATAACCTCCTGTGTTGAATATCAAAACATTAGCCAATGGTAATTAAATGTTTTACACATAATGATACTGTGTTCAAGAAGTAGGCCTACTCATTAATTCTGTTTTTCTATATACAGCAGCACTTTTTAAATTGGAAATTGTCTAAAGTGGATACAGAGAACACAAGTGAGTACTCGAGCACACATATACCGGGGGGAGGGGAAGGGGGTGTTCATTAAATAGGAAACTTGTACTGTACATATTTATCGCTGGGTCATAAAATTCACTAGCCTCGCGAGACCATCCTAATCCCACGAGCTTCAGTTTGAATTTGCCTCAAGAATCAGTCTGAAGAGGCAAAAAATCCTTTAAATTCTGTCCAGTTTTTCTAAGGTGTGACCAATCAGCATCGCTATATGTGTGGTTTAGGTGTGACGATGGCGAAAGCGACTCGAAAACAACAATAGCGGTTCCTACAAAGATAGAGAGATGGTTCATCCAATCAACTGTCAAGTATTTTTACATTAAGTGTCTGCCCTTTATTTTCGATGGACAGCTCCCCAAATGGTGGTGTGCATAAAACTATATATTGTGTGTGCAACAACCTCCACACTCCACACCATTTACAAAAATACTAGGAGGATACGGTTACATTGCAGTGATGCCATTTAACACTATTAAATTCACATTTTTAATTATAATTCATACCTTCCAATTAAACATTAACACATGTTTGCATTCTTTCTCATTCAAAACAGTATACCTCAAAACATGGCACTGGATGGTGGAGGATGAATTATCTATTGTACACCTATTACTTCCATCCATCCATCCATCCTCAACCGCTTATCCGAGGTCGGGTCGCGGGGGCAGCAGCTCCAGCAAGGAACCCC
>JAODUG010000020.1:1889036-1910896 GCA_027564795.1 Aphredoderus sayanus | reverse complement strand
GTCTTGTGAACCATTCTTTGTCTGGCCCCTCCCCTGAGACCACTTTGCCTTGGGAGACCCTACCAGGAGCACAAGGTCCAGACAACACAGCTCTCAGGTTCACAGGGGCTCGCAAACCTCTCCACCACGATAAGGTGATGGTTCCCGGAGAGGGAACCATCACCTATTACTTAATCATTAATATTCACATCAGCTGTGACACACAGTTATCTTATTTTGATTCTCACATATTTTGGTTTCACTATAAATAGAATCAATTATTTTCTTAAAATAATTAATTAATAAATAAATATCCATTGACTGACTGGGGGGGGGGGGGGGGTTAAGAAGCCACATCTTTAAAACTACAGTCTTAGTAAAATCATTATAGTTTATCAGTTTATTTAACAATAACATGCACAAAGCAGGGGAGACACATTAGATCACCGCTCACATTCCACCATAAACACAAAGAAATGGGTTTAGATATAGGGTAGCCCCATATATACATAATACAATTTGACATTTATAACTATATTTTGTGTACTTATCTCATTTTTACATTAGGCAGTGTAATAATGCAGGGTTTTTAATAGTTTGTTCTGAGATGATAGAGTGTGTTGAGACTCCAGAGAAGTGTCATACTGTATGTATACCTAATTCTGGGAAACATCTGTTTTGGGAGGAGACCTAATGACACAGGCATGCTCAGCCTCTAATAGCCAATCTCAGGAACACTAATTTAATGGCCGTAGTGATGGTAACACCATTTGTGTGAGTTCTGTAAAATTCCCTACCATCTAATTATGCTGCAATGATGAGAAAATTAAACAGTTGTTTAAAAGGGTACCTACCAATGTCACCCATCATTGCGTCAGCCAGGTGTTAGAGGCCATGTCTGCTATTCATAGTTTTTTGACAGTTGACAGAAACATGAAAATAGTGTTATGACAGCTATACAGTGGAATAAGACACAGTAGGCCTTAATTGCACATGAAGACAGCAGAAAATTAATTACTTAATTTACTAAACTAACATTTTAGTGTCTCCCTGCTCCTTAATAAAAAAACACCTGTCAGAGGCATAACAAGCACATAAATCTTAAAAAAGCATATATGGTAGAACTGTGTTTATTGTCAAAGCCTTTGAGAAATTGTTTGCTAATTAGTGGAAGTTTTTCATATGTTTTTTCCTGTATCAATTCTATAGCGTTGACATCTTTTTCGAAATGGTGGTAGATGAAGTGATACAAAATGGTTCCTGCAATGCTGATTGGTAAAAACTGCTCACATTGTTTCAAAATTAACCAGAGGTCTACGCCCATTAGAATTCAATGATTGCAAACAATCCTCATTGGAGATGGTCCTGACCCAAGTTAAAAACAAAAATAATCAATTTGCCACTTAATCATTTTAAACAGCCTGTTTTGGGGTGAAATGTTCCCTTAAAAATAAAACAATTACCATTCAACAAATCAACATTTTCAGACACTGATTCAAATCAAAAGAGAGAGGCTTAAACACAGCTAGTTTTGTTAGTTAGATTCAGAACTGTCGGTGAGTACACATACATGACTCACTTGATGGACACTCCCTGACTCCTTCTATGTTAGAGATTGTGTTCCACTAGTGCATGATGATATCTGATTCAAATCCAAATGTTCATGTCTATAACAATTGAAAAGCGACTCAGCAACTGAAAACTCTATGGAACAGCGACTGGGGTTTAACAGATAGCCCCAGATAAAAAATGCCATATATCTGAGTAGGTGTTCATGCACCTTGGCAGTGAAGATCTAATCACCAATCCTCCTTTACACAACAGTGCTCCAGGTTTTTGAGTCAGGGCAACCTTAGAGAAAGCTAATTATAAACACGCGAGCATACAGTATAAGGCTTACTGCACAATCCCAATAATGTCTTGAATGATAGACACATTGATGCAAAGTAACATCAGTCTATTGTGTTTGGCATTCCACATTCAAGTTACATTTATTTACTGTATAGGCTAGCACTTAATCACAGTCTCAAAGGGATTTACAAGCCCAAAATTCACAAGGAAAGCAACCCGACACATGTATTTATATTTTTTCGTCAACTATTTTGTGGTTTTAATAAAAACCTCCCTTTATTTCCATAATCATTGATCTTATTTGAAACCAGCTGGATATCCAGAATGTATAACATCTGGAGGTGCACCCATGGGCAAGCGCTCCCCACTCCCGTTCAATCTTGCCGGTGTACTATAATCACGCAGCCATCCGCGTCACCAAGTTCCCAACACACCGCAGCTATAGGCTACACCGGATTCTATTTCACGAATCATTCATTGTGTGCACCTGCATGTGACTATTGGGCCTACTGTATATGTTGGGGTTATCTTATGTTTGGTTCTTTGTTGGTTATTGTCTTGGTTTTGCCTGAAACAAACTTCTATGTTTTGTTTAGTCTGCCCCTGCAATCACCACCCAACATGATTTACATAAAATTAAGTTACAGAACTTAAATTAAGTTACAATTCTGTTAGCATTCTTGTGTTATCTCTACTTTGACTTCAGTGTGGAGAGTTCTTACTGTATGATTTTTAACTTGAACCCTTCTAGCCAAGATTCATAATGAGATGGTGATAGTCACATACTGTATACAGTATGTGACTGTTCACTAAAAGAACATGTTTTACTTAGCTCCATTCTAGATAGCAAATTAAATATTTTATCAAGCTAATAAATATTATTTATTTATACTCAACAATTCCTATTACCACCAATAAACTATAATGAAAGTTAATACAAAAAAACTTTAAAACTGTAATCTAAAGAAAACAACTTGAAGACGTTAAAAAAAAAACAGATGGAATTAGGAGGTGGAGTTGAAGATAAATGTGAAACAAAACAAAATTAAAAACACAAAATAACCTTGATTCTCAATTTACCTCTAGTCTGTCGAAGAGGTTATCTTTTCTGAGATTTCCCTCGCAAGCTAACTCAGCTTACAGTCATTAATTTGATAGTGGGGTGAGTCTCTGAAAAAGCTTTGAGCAGCCTTGAAGAAAATCCAATTATGATCTGTGATTCCTCTCCAGAAACAGATTACCTATCTCACTAATGACATTTTCCTCCCCCATTCATGCCCTCGCTAAACGAGACGATTGAGAGACTGTGTGTGTGTGTGCGTTCCAAATCATGACCATCTATTCCTTACAGGTCTATCAGATAGACAGCTTACATTATATATGAATGGTTTTCATGAGATACATGGAGGAGATGAACTCGGTAATAGATTATTTGTAACCGGAATTCAATAGAGGTGTGAGTTGGATGGGGGAGTGTTTTTATCCTCCGTTAGGCTTTTTATTTAAAAATGGAAAGCCATAGCAATTTTTTGTGCAAACTACTGGGGCCTTCATCAACTGAAGTAGATGGGATCAGGTCTGTCAGTTCTAGTAGGCCTCTAAACTGAATTGAACCATAAAGCTCAAAACTAAATTATTATTAAAATTGTACTTGAAATGAAATATTTCAAAAGTAAAATAAAGCATAGCTGTTTTCCTTACATGACAGAATACCATCTCTGACTGTTCATTAATGACAAGTTAAGTAATTATCCAATCAATGGTTAATGAGCAAACTCTCCTCTATCTGATAAATGGGGTTACATGGACCATAACAAATGACCATGAAAGTCAAATCCAGATTTAAAATGTTAAAGTCCAGGCATGTTAATGTGATAACTAGACATCTGTTTGTTTTCTTTACATCTACTTCATCCTATTTGGGGTGCTCTGGAGCATATCATATAAGGAGAAAGTCTATAGGAAACCAGTTTATTACAGGATCACAACAGCCATCATTTCTTTATCTATTTTTACACATGTATGTATAAGTGGGTGTGTGTGTGTGTGTGTGTGTGTGTGCAAGAATTATACCTTTTACAACTGAACCATAACTGCTTGTGATTTATGAACATATTTTACTATAGTTTTGGGAAAATAACATCAAGTAAAATAAATGCTTGCATAAGTGATATGAATTCCATGGGACAGTCTGCCATTTAGAACTATCATATACAAATGCATTAGCACAGCACCTGCACAGCAAGTAATGCCAGTACACCCAGTAAATCCCTGGCATCATTACCAGCTAGCATTCTGGTGCACTGGTAGAGCCCTCGGTGCCAGCCATTAGAGCTCCACACCTGAGGCAAGTGAGCAGCAAGCACACAGACCTCAAAGAGCATGTCTGGTTTTGCGATGCTGTTTATGTTGGTCTTTCTGCTGTCAGGTTTCTTTTCCTCTAGCACACTTACAATTAGCTTAACTGCTTGAAGCTACAATATGTGTTCCAGTTTTGGTGTGCCGCTGATTTAAATAAATGTCAGACTGCAAATGTTAAGGCTTTAATAAATGGGCTCTAGGCTGAATAATAGTTGCATTTCCTGAATCTTTTATTTCTATTAATTTGAGTGTATGTTTAATATTGCATCCTAACTGACCATGGTTGATGGAGTGCAACGTTTTGATGGTCCAATGGGATCTCCAATAACGTAAATATCCAGTTAATATCCAACAGCCAACACTAAACACTACTATCCAAATGGATATAAAATATTGTGAAAACAAGGAGAAGAAAAGATGGACAGACCAGAGAAGGACAGAAAACAGAGGGCATGTGCTTGAGCCCTCATTTCTGGCTTGTCTTAAATGATCAGAATCTTTATTAAAATTCCGCAACATGCACTGCCGGGTAGTTAGCATGTCTCCAAGGTTAACATTTTTAATGCAAGACTGAGGGATTCAGAGAAGTGCTCCTTTGAAGTTTCTTGTAGGAGTCAGAAGGGAGGCTGTGAGGCTGGTGAAGACAGTGTGCGATATTGACATTAAATCTCAACACATAGAATGATGCCAATTGAAATTTCATAGTGTTCCCTTCGGGAAACCGGGGAGCTGGGCATGCCGGTGTGAGATGAATAATGAAACTCCCCTCACTTTGCTCATTTTTTATTTAATGTGGAACTCGCCTTTGTTGCTCCCCAAAGCTCCTGAGGAACCGTCGCGCACGTAGTACAGGTGTAGAGTCAAAAGAGAAGAATTGGCTTCCTTTGTCTGCGCCACGCAGAAAACTGCGCATGAAGGTTAAATGGTTCTGAAAAGTGCTTTGTTGTTTATCGGTGCTACCGTTGCCATTGTTTGTGATCGCATGGTGAATTTCTTCTGCCTATCTCGCCCAATGATTTCTGTGTTAGAATTCCTTTTCCTATTTTTGAAGAAATTATTGAGCTCTGGCTAAAAAGTTATTCCACAGGTTACGCAAATGTAATCAGACTAATCTGTGTTGCCAGTCGTGTACTGGATTAGAAGTAAATTGCTTCAAAAAGGTTATTGCAGTTGTTGATTGGTTTCACTGTCTGTCACTGGTATTAATTTTGCATAATAGCATGACAGAGATAGCAACATGATGTGCCTCTGCTTGATGTGCCTCTGCTTTTAATGAATGAGTTATAAGAGTCAATTATGTCATTCGCTACATAATGTACAGTTCAGTGGGAATGAGTTTATGGTGGAGTAAGCAATGATGGAGAAAGATTGTTGATATTTGAACTCAACATAAACACAAACTTTAAGAAGCTCCACACACCACATTGGATGTGTATTGCTGGCTGGGATAGTGTTGAGTGCAGTCAGCAACACTTTGTTTGTGGTCCTGTTTACAGAGCCAGGGATGTAGGAACACTAGATTCTGTTACACAGAATGGACAGCAAGTGTATTGCATTCTACTCATACCTCATCTTTAAATGAAGCTAGTTTCTGGTTTTAATTTCTGCCTCAATCTACCTATTGTACTTTAGAGTCTAAGTATGTTGTCGCCAATTTAAGTCTTTTATAACATAGGCCTAATTACCAATCACTGACAACTTCTAAACACTTAGTCACTTACAGTCCCTACTCACTTACAGTCTTTCCTTAATCCCTCTCACATGCATCACCCTGTCCTCTTCACCCGAGTCATATGACAGAGGTGCTGCAGGGGCCCCTAATCTCCACATGTGGTATGAAAACCTGCTAATTTGGGAAATAACCCAAAGAAAGTACAAGGGCATCTGTTTGAGCCCTCAGTGCATGGGGAATCAAAACAATGCAAAAATAATTTGATTTAGGTAAACAACTGTGTATGCCTACATTCCATTAACCTCTGGATGGAATGATAGCAATTTGACAATGTGGCAATGTACTGTGTGTGTGTGTGTGTGTGTGTGTGTGTGTGTGTTGGGGGAAGGGGGTCTGAGCTTCAGCTTGTTTATATGGTCAAGGGGTGAAAGGGCAAGTGTGTTGTTATGTACAACAAAACAATGACAGGAGCAATGTGAATAATGCCACCTCCATGTGCTAGTCTGAAGATCATATGCCCATGAGTTACAAATGATGTCATGCTCAAATGCTTTGTTGTCAGAGCAAAATGGAAACTGTCAACTGTTCATTTTGTGTAATTTGTAATGCACATGCTGGAATGTGTGACTATTTTATTTCCCATGTATGATTTTATTTTATAACTTGTAAGCAATATTAAAGATGTGCCTGTAAATAAAAACAAGCATTGTCAGTTCTAACAGATACAGATGTACTGTATTCAAAAACGTAATTCCTCATTATATTTGCAGTGTCTCAAGGTTGAGATGGACTCAAGACAATCACCTCTTCTCCTCCATGTTAGAAGGTTGAAGGTCATCCCAACTTGGGAACTTGGGTATCAAAACTAACTAAAAATGTACACTCGAAATTATGACTTGAGGGGTCATTAATGTTAAGATTCCAAGAAGGAAACTCATATTTACCATAATTCCGATAGAAAGTGAAGGAAGCATTATCTCCAAAGTGTTCAATGGCCAGGAGATAATGCAGCAGGCTGACAATAATAAAGAAAAATGGAGTTGGGCAACACAGTCAAGAAAAATTATTTTCGTAACCTCTTGCAAACTAAACTGACTGTTCTGAAAACAATAACATGCCCCGTTGCGCATGGTGTGAAATCATAAGTCACTTAAAAAAACAATTATTTGGCTCTCACATTTACATGGTATTAGCACTATTAGCTAAGTTAGGAGAGGGTCTGCCCTACATTTTTTGTCCTCAGGGAGCAGGTACAACCCACCTGTGTTACTTTATCGTCAGTGACTCACGTTAATAAGCAATTACATCCACGATCACCCAGGTTAACTCACTCAGGGGGAGGTCAATGTAATTCATTCTAATTTTCAGAAACAACAGCGGACATGAAATTAATGTGCCCATAAATGTATTGGACTTTTACAATCTTGGCCACCCATACATACACACAGACACAACAAATACTGTACTCTATATACTGTACTGTATATACACACACTAACATACACACATGCAGGCTAACACATGCAACAAATACATATATGCATACACACATTCAATAATTTAGTTATGTAGATTTTCTTAAATTATTTGAGAGCTGTATCACAGTAACGCATGCACATCTGTACTGTACATAACACACACACACACACATATACAGTATCTATATACTTCAGTTGGATCTTAGCGGTTTTACTGTTCTACTGAAATCCTACTGTTTACCTGCCGGAACAAAATATACCTATTTTCTTCTTACAGCATACGTTTGTCAACTTATGGACCTTGTGTTCAGGAAGACATTACGTCTTCCAACATATTCGTACAACTCTCTGTATAACTAACAAAATGTAATACATTTTACAAGACATAAAATGTGTATTTTTGTAAAACATAAAATAAAATGCAAATTCCCAGCCAGTGGTCTTCAACCCTGGTCCTGGGTATCTACTGCCCTGCAGGCCCTGCATATTTTAGATGTCTCTGTGCTCCAACACACCTGATTCACATGAATGGGTTGTTATCAGGCAAATCTGCAGAGATGGCTGAGGACCCATTCATTTGAATCAGGTGTGTTGGAGCACAGAGACAGCATGTAGGGCAGTAGATCCCCAGGACCAGCTTTGAGGACCACTGTCCTAGACCTAAAAGCTGTATCATAAAAACATAGTTTTTATTCAACGTGGTACAAAAACATATTTGATTATAAGTTGTATCTATTACTCTATTTAGATAGTATTGCCATCTATTTTGGTGACTGGTGACTGTTAGGATTGACAAGGTGACTGTTAGGATTGAACAAATTCACAAAGAAATAACTGCTTAATTAATAAATAATACATTTGACCTTCAAATGTATTATTTATTGATACATTGATCTAACTAGGTGAGCAGCAATGCTGAACAGATATACAGTGTATTTGCTGCTGCAGCATATACACTGTATATCTGTCCAGAGTGGTATACAGTATTCTCTCCTCTCCCATTAAGACAGTACATCCTCCATGTCCTCCCTGCCCAACAGATGATTTTGTAACATTCTCAAAGAAAGTGAATGACATAGTCGCTCCTTTGCACCTCCCTCTATTCCCTGATATGCCTGTCAGGAACCTAAACCCTTTCTCCTCCCTCTCCACATAAGAGGTCCAAACATTCATGTTGTATCCACCCGGGCTACAACCTGTCCACTTGACCCCATCCCTTCTCCAGGTCATCTCACATGATATACTACCATTCCTCACCTTCCTAGCCAATGAACTGCTCTCTGTCCTCAGGCTGCATCCCAGCTGCCTTCAAAACAGCGAGAGTCGGATTACTGCTCAAGAAACCATTGTTGATACAACTGCAGACCAGAACTACAGACCGGAGGCTCCTTTGCTTCCTGTCAAAAATCCTAGTGGGCAGTTTCTAACCAAGTTTCCCTGTACCTCTCACATTACAACCTCCTGGACCCTTACCTGTCTATGCTTCATGGCGGCTCACTCTACTGAGACTGCTCGTCTCATAGTGACAGAAGTTCTTCACTGCTAGAGCCTCCTCCTTGTCCTCAGTCTTCATCCTCTTGGATTGTCGCATTTGACACTGTAAACCACCAGATCCTACTATCGAGACCCGCTGAGCTGGGCATTGCACACACTGCGACACACACCTGGTTTGAGTCCTTTCTGACAGATTTCTCCTATCAATTCCTCTGGAATGGACACCTGCCACCTCGTCAACTCAACACTATGGTTCCTCAAGGAGCTGTGTTGGGGCCCTATACTCTTCTCCTTATACCAGATCTCTTAGCCCTGTAATATCATCTCATGGATTCTACGGTTGCCGTGACACCCAACTCTACCTCTACTTCCCTCCATCTGACACACAGATCTCAACTTGGATCTCTGAATGTCCCGCTGACATCAGTGCTTGGATGTCTACACATCACCTCAAACTCAATCTCGAGAAAACCAAGCTACTCCTCCTGGTAAAAGACTATCCATCACCCTTGAGAACACCACTGTGTCCTCTTCTCCTACTGAATAACATTTTGATCGTCCTGGACAATCAACCGTCATGGCAACCAAACATCAAAACACCGATATCTTCTCTCCAATATCAATTCTCCCTGGATAAAGATGTTCCTCACAAGAGAAGCAGTTACTGGTCCAAGCTGTAGTCATTTCCCACCCATGACTACTGCAGCTCTCTATTAGCCGAACTCTCAGCCTCGGCTAACAGACTTCTACAGGGTGTTAAAAATGTCGCAGCATTTCTGGTATATTGGTCAGGTATTCAGCCTACCCAAGTGCTCCCATGTACACCCCCCTCTTCCGAGAACTTAACTGTCTCCCCATCATGGCCCCCATCCAATTCAAGACACTGGTGTTGGCCTACAAATCAATTAAGAGAACTGCCCTGCTCTACTTCCAGTCAGTGGTCTTATTCCAGGCCCCAGCCTGAGTACTTCACCAGAGTGATCCACCACCTTGACGGGTCGGCTGGCACCGCCATCACTATTTGGTTGCAAGAGTTGCTGTTGTATGACCTATTCATCTATTGACAAATGTAGTAATTGTAAGTCAACTGTATACTTGTAACAAGGTTCTTCCAGAAGAGCTGGTTGTACAGGGCACCAAAGAAGTAGGCTGGCTACTAGTGTTTTTAGCTCATCGCTAATCGCTGAAATTATAGTCTGGGATCGCTTATGATGCACACACCAATTTAAGAGGCTTTGGAAATCAAACCAGAGTCACAAACTATCACAGCACATAAACCACACTAAGCCATGATGGCAAGACTGCTGAACCTTATATAGCCAGCAGACACTGTGTTGTCAAGTTAATGGTAATAATAAAACCCCATATCACATAAAGGAAATACAAAGACCAGATAGATCTGATTGGCTTTTTCTTCTGCGTTTCTGCTGCATTCACTTCCTTTTTGAGACACTAGCTACCCCCATTATATTGGTGCTGCAATACACTCAATCCATCCGTTACATACAGACCTATGTTTTCTAATATGTATGCACAGATAAAATGCCAACCCAGAGATATTGCAGGAGCTTTACAGGAGCCCCACTTCAGTTGGCAGCTTCAATAGTATACAGTATATGTTTTTTTTCAAACCTGTACTTTTACCATGAACTGTAGAGTGTGAACCAACATATCCAGGACATGGAGTAAATTACATCAGATGCTATCATCAATCTTTATCTGTTGGCAACACATCTTATAAACTGACCAGAGCCAGGCAGCTGCAGTGAGCTGGATAGTGCTGTATCTCACTCACACAGCTCCCTTTAAAAAGTCCTGTATGTGTGACAGCCTATGAAAGACCTCCTTGATAGATCTCCAGCCGGACCCATGGGAGTTTCATTCCCTCCTGACCAAACAACAATGATTACAGGGCAGCTGGCACCAAGGCCAAGATTACTGTGCCGGGGGAAGTCATTCCAGACCTCACCAGCCATTTTTATATACGGTAATCATTATTCTTTGACAAGTTGTTAATTAAGTAGATTAAAGTTTTAATGTGTTGATTTCACGCTCAGAATTTCACTGTTGACTTTGGTCATGAATATATAATGTTGAAATGTTCCTTGTTCCCAGACTCATTTATAATGTATCACCAGTGGATTGTTCGAGGGGAAAGTTAGCATAAATCTAGTGATTTGTGATTTAGACGCCTATGTGCATTTTGCAGAGAGAAATATGGCAACAAGGATATTTTTAATATCGGGAGGGTCATGGTTATATGGATAGCCTGAACATCACTTTTTATGTTTTTCCTGGAGATCAAAGGAACAATAATAATAAAAAGCAACCTGCATTTGAGTTTAAAAGGTGAATACAAACGTTATAGAATTTAGACCAAGAAATACCATACATTTGTGGAAAATGTGATGGAATTGATTTAATTGACAGTATTTAATATTGTGGTATGTTAGGGTAAAAGTAAATTAAAGTGGCTGTAACATTTTTAATTTAGGATGTTTTAATTGCAACATAATTATTTTCTGTCTTCTAATTTGAATTTTTTTTTGAGAATGCTGATTGTGTATTTCCCAGAGATTGTCTGTGAATATGTTTTTATACAGTACATCTGTTTTCTATTCTCCCTAGCTTTAATTTCTTCACTGCAATAATGGCACTGCACCTTCATGGTGGAATCAGATTTTTTCATGAGATACTGACCTGTTCAGAATCATATGAACACGCATTACTATGTTGGCATTTTGCAATTTGGTCAGAGCAGTATAGCTACAATCTCATGTCCTCAAATGACTCATGCTCACTCTGAATGAGATGAGCCTATACTTGCACCAGCTACTACGCTTCCAAGATCAATATCCAATTCAGCCTGCATCGGCTACCTCCGATAGCCACCATCCAGAGTGAATCACTCATCCTTAAATTTGTTACACCTCGATTGACTGTGTCTGTGCCAGCCCTGCCTAATGACAAGAATTCTTTCTGTATGATGGACCCTCTTCCACCAAAATCTCCTGGCATTGCCTCACACAATCCTCCTGCATATCCGGGGGATAATCCACTAATAAGAAGTTATAATATCAGATATGGGCAACTAACGTTCAACATGTTATTTTTCCAGGAGGAGACTGAGATAAGCAATTACAGTCACATCAGTCTAACTACAACCAATGCAATACTTATGGTAATTCTGGGAAGGGAAATAAGTTGCCACAGTTGGTGTCATGTTGCAATAGCTAATTGAGGTTTTAATGGGAAAATAACTGATTTGTTTCTGGAATTACCCTTGTGGCTAAATTTTTGTATGTTTGTTTGAAAGTTTGTGTGACCATGAAAAGATAATCATTCATATTGTGCTAAGGCCTCATATTCTGAAGTGAGTACAAAATATGTATTACATACTATAGTTTTTAAATGTCTATTTAGATTAAAATAGATAACTAATGAATACAAATAAAAGGTATTTATTTCTAAATTTATAAATGTATCATATATGTATTATTATAAATTTAGCATATTTGTCTTTATGAGTGGCTTACCTGTACGTCATTATTGGCGTAGCCAGTACATTTGTACAGAAATAACAAATGGAACAAGAACCAGTTTTTAACCCATGGGGTTTGTGGGGCTGCAAGTTTGAGAACTGCTGCTGCGAGACAGTCAAAATGTAACATAGAGTGCCTCAGCGTTCAAGGTTATCTGGACAGGACCTCCTTCCTCAAAGGGGATCCCTTTCCATCAAAGACAACTATTGGTTGCTCAACTAACCTTCCCCAGTGATAGGATGAAGTGCTTGGAAGCTTTTGAATTTTATGCTGCATGTGGTTTTGAGGTATTTTTGTATTATGCCTGGGGACCAAAATTACGATGTGGGTGAACAAATTGTCCCCTGTTATGATGTGGGTGAACAAAAATGTTCCCCTTTCCATTACTGGTTTATCTAGACTTCTAACTTCACAGAACAGCCACCACACAGCCTTATGCCAACCCAGGAGGTGTTAACCTTGAACATCTCCCTTGACAAAAAGGAAATAGACTGCATTTGATTGAGAAGCTAAACCGTGTGTTCTGGTGATCTGTTTACAACCTCAAGTGTGCCTAATCTCTGTCAGGCTGCCACAAAAACATCTGGCTTCTCACAGCAATCCAATTATTTCTAAAAACTAGTTCAAGTGTGCTGTTCACAGTCATTGCTATTACTAAACACCAGCACTATCTCAAAGTATGTCATATTTTGCAGCATTCATAATTTGTAGAGGACACAAATTCTATAATTTCCAGCTCTGAAGTACCATCTAAACTAGCCACTGAAAATGCACATAAATGTGTTAAACAACAACTGTCTATTCAGTTTAAAGGTACAGTACAGTTCATTTGTATCCTTTTTTCTTTTCAGACCAAGGGAAATAGTTAAGAATTGATTATATTTCTTTCTGCATGTTATCATGTGGACAACTGAACATAATGTAGATCTGTATGACAAATGTATTTGACGATTAAGTTACTGTGCAAGTAGCCGTTTCCATTACGAGTGACTTCCACAATAGAAATGCCAGCGATAAAGCGTCAATTTGTGTTGTTTCCAGTTGTGTGCCTCTCACAGACATTTTTCAGTTTTAGATTCTCCTCAGGTAACTTATTCTACTCTGGTATTATACTGTACATATTGTATGCTATTTAAAATGCATTGCTAAAAAGGGGAGGTGTACAGTACTTGCTAAACTTGTAATGTGTGTAAGACTATTTTACACACTATGGCTTTGGGTCATGTTGTTTACCAATGATTCAACATTTATATCCACTGCTCTATTCCATCCCTCCTGAAAAGGTTTTCCTGACAAGTGATCACATGCCACTATCTGGAGAAAATTCATTCTAAATATTTTTCAGCCCCTGCCATAACGTGCCATGGCACTTAGAGCAAATATTAGCTGCCACTGTGGTTATTATAACCAACATTTGAATGTGCTTGGCTCTCACCCATAGAACAACAATAGGTTTGTTACATGCAGTGACAACATGTTGATGTATTTTGTATTACATAGTATTACATTATTTACTTATGGGGTGTTGACAAGAATTATATAAGACAAGTAATATTGTGTCTGCCAAGTGTACTGCCCATTGAAGGGCATCCAATACCTTTCTGTAGGGATGAGCTGTATTACTAAGGGCACAGGTTAGCCTGACATTGCCCTAGGCTATAGTTACAATGCACTCATTAGTTTCACCACGGTTCACATTGTAGAGCCTGAATACATATATATAATATAACATTGTTTTATGTACTGTATTCTTGTAATATATTACAAACATACTATTTTTGTTAAAATAATATTATTCTGATATGCAAATTGATGCATGCAAACTATTAACTTCTGTATGTGAATGCATGGCCTAGTACAGCATATCCTGAAACATGAGAAAACATATATAAATAAAGCTCAAATGTAAACACAAAATAACATTTTGTGCGATGACCTTTTTGTGTTCTTCAATCATATCCAGCTGTCTGGTTTGCTTGCAATCCTGCCTGACCTCAGCAGGCTTTAAAAAGTCTGGAGTCATCATGCAATGCTAGTACCAGAAAGCCACTTCTTGACATTTAAATAAAGATGCAGTTCATCAAAACAGAAAATGCAAGGTTTCATAGAAAAGTCTCATAACAGAGAATAGCTTTTACCTTGACTCTCTTAAAAGAAGCATCCTTTTTATCATCTGCAGTACAGGTGCAGCAAATTAAAAATTCATGGGATGCATTCTCTGTATTTACATATACTATTTTGATTTCCTTTCTCTCAGGTGAGCCTTTGTCAAGGGCAACATTTTTATTATGGTGATTCACTAACCCGCTCTTTAATTGTGCTTTTGAGTGCTGGTTTTGCTTTGCCTCTTGACTGCTGAGTGAAACAAGCAGGAATTATGTCATATAAGTTCCCACTTGGCTTTGGGCACCTTAGACATTTGAAAGTGAGACCATTGTCATGTAGCTTTACTGTCAAAAGACAGCGATTGATGAATATTTCATCCCCCTTGACTGCTGGAACTTCACTGCCTGCATAAAGATGTACACTGCGTGCTGGCCCTTGGCTTCCACAGTATAAGGGTTGGTTCATTATCCATCTATGGGGAATTTAAAGGTGTACTCATGTACTAAGATGACACATTAATACATTTTGTACATCAAGTACAATATATTTAAAAATACACAGCTAGAAATCATAAAGCAGAGATCGCCATTTCCTACGTATATGCCACAAAGGCAAACTACTTAACTACAGTAGATGGCAGTATACCATTTTAGAAAAATAATTTTTTGTGATACAACTTTAATCTAATGCCCTCTGTTTGATATATTATGTAATGTCATACTGTATGTCTTTTTGTACCAAATAATAACCATTTCACAGTCACAAGCAGCACCCCTCCTTTCTCTTGGTCTGGAAGAATCTGTATTTAGGGGCCATAGATTAATGGTCATTACCGTAAAATCAAACACAGCCTTGTTTAGGTGTTAATGTTTGACCAGGGTGGGATAATCTTTACATGTTGTTTTTACACCACAGAAAAACACATTTGTGCCATTTTACAGATTCTGATATGTTGCAAAACACTCTTGTGTATTATGTTGTTAGTGTAATATACTGTATTCACTTGATTCTCCTTCTCAGAGGCTACAGTGTTTGGAAGACTGCCTGGCTTCCATACACCACAGCTCAAATTTCTATTTTGTTGTCTTGCCATCATTATTGTAGCCTGTCCCCTATAGTAAAAGGCAACACTACCAGCAGATATGATACATTTCCATGGCAGCAGTGTACAATAACTGGAGTAGTTTCAATTTGTTGTGACATATACAGTACATGTAGTTGCTGTTAGAGTGTGTGAGATCCAAACAATCACAGTGTACCCATCAGATAGAGTATTAATTTACACTTGTTAATGCCACTGTAGGTTTATGAATGTTATGCACATATTCAAGTTGTAAGCATGGCAATTTTCACTCTGGACACTGTCGACAAAAACCACCCAACTTGGCTCAGCTCAGTCCCATATGAGGATAGGATCACATGGTCTCAGACAATGCATATCTGGAAGGGTGTGTGTGAGTGTGGGGGGGTGGGGGCATGGTACTCTACACACTCTTCGCTCCTCAGCTACAGAACCACAGAGGCCCCTGGGGCCCACAGTAGAGTTATGAGGCTTGAGAACAGCTCGCCTCAAGCCATTTGGCCTCCTCCAGAAAGGTTATAACAAATCCTCCATGCACAAGCAGCAAAATCTGTGAAGCGTGCCATGTTTTTTTCTTCTTTGTGTAAGGGATTTGTTGATGTCATTGTTGTTTTTTCCACATAAATCCTGGGGAAATGTGCCACTGTCGCATTCATCTCCACCAGTATGAATAATTTATAGGCTCTGGTCTGAGTGGTCAGTGAACCCTGGTGCTTAATAAAATCAGTGTGAAATGCTGAGCTAAATTAACTGCTTTAGAACTAATTAATTATTCATCAGAAGCAGCCCGGCTCCATGTCAATACCGAGCCTCTGATAGCAAAGGCACAATTATCATTTAGGGAAAGTTCTATAGGACGAAAATGGATTACATTGAACTGCTGTCATGAAAACAAATGTGAGGAATGGAAATCAAATCTTACAATGCCACAACACTATTATCTCTAGAACATTCTGTACCCCCGCGTCTGTCTGTCTGACTTTATTCTTGAAAGAAGGTAATTGTCTCTGAGGATGTACTGTAGCAGCGGAGCATGCTGACACGGTTTGGATCGTATCAAACAATACATGTTAAAGAAAACAAGTGTGTCTAGACATAAGGGCATACAGGCCAGCGGGAACGGATTTGATTGAAGCTCTTAGCCGCCTATCATGGAAGCTTAGTTTATATTCCAGATCAAATCCATGCCACAGTGAAACAGAACTTGCCCATTAGCTGTACTGTGATTTAGCATGCATAGCCTTTGCAATGGCAAATGACGGCAGACAGCATCATGAATCCCTTTGCATAGTGAAAGACAAGGTTAGCTACAGTAGATGTGTGTTTGTTTGCCAGTTGTTTATGTGTGCATGGTTCATCAGCGTCTCCCATGTTATTACTTGGAGCCTTGTAGAAAACCATGCATACCTGAGTCCCTCTCCAATGTCCTGTGTCTAACAATGTAAATGGAAATGAAAACCACTTTGCATTGAGCAATTGTAAGTCAATTTTCTGGGCTTCTTCAAGCGGAAAATGAGCACTGTACCGATAAGATGCAAAAGTGCACCGTAGACTGCATAGTATCGGTTTTATGATGACACAGAGTAGAAATCCTGTAGACATTCAGCTGGGGCTTTGCTGTAACTTAAATCACATTGCATAACCAATTCCCTCATGATCTACATGGTAATGTGCCATGCACATCCAGCCACTTTTAGCAGAATCTGCTTTGTTGTGTTTTTATTGGGAAATAGACCATATGTTCAGACTAGCCCTAAATCTGACACCAATGCATTGTCATGAATTCATTAGATAAATAGATTGAGGTTTGGACACTGTATAAGAAGTATAACAATATCTTTACAAATAATATATTATTTGTTTTTGTGTATGGCAGAAGATATAATAAACAAACATTAAAATATAAATATTTTAATATATATATAACAATATTTCAAATGCATTTGAGATATTTAAATAAAATGATTTTATGTGCAATACGTTTTTTGTCCAGAAGATGGCCCCATTCTATAGTGCACTATTAATAAAATCCCAAAATATTTCAAATTACACATTAAAACTACAGTTTTTATATAAAACATTTTGATCTTCTCAGAAGAATTGTGCAGTTTTAAGCTGTATAATCATTGTTGCGTGTCAATTTCAGTATCAGTCTAGATTTATATTTGGCCTGTTTAAAAAAAACACAAAAAAATCTAAACTGAGCTAACTCTGTTGGCCACACAGCAGGAAAGGATAGTGAACCAACATTCAAATGGCACGGTGGAGATATGTTCCTATTCCAGCCTAGAATGTGGCTTGGGCCTAAGCCAAACACTCTCGTGGTGAAACAGTGCTCTTGTCTCACTTGTCACTCACCAGAACAGCCACCTGGCCAGTCTCATGAGTGAAAATAGACTAAGATCCAAAATAGAACCCACAATAGAAAAGGTCACACACACATACAGCTAGCCATCTAGAAAATTATGTTGTATTGACAAATTTAATACACATTTTCAATGTACAGAATTTTCAAAAAAGAAGTAGCATACTAATAATAATCGGAATACCTAGTGTCAATACTTCTGTGCCATATAGAATATGTTCCATGTCCTTGATTTGTAAAACCATCCAATGGAAGCTTGCAATGTGGCCTCTTGAAAAGCTATCATTTGGACTGAAGCCAGAGTTACAGTCCCTTACAACAAGGCCACAAATAGCAGCAGATAAATCTTCTGATGTGCCACTCCTTGCATCACAAATCCCGATGATTACACCACGCTTCAATGTTTCATGTGAATGATTTGTAGGGGTTCGATCAGTGGCTCAGCTGTTCAACAATGGATCTATCCTAACCTATCCCTATGAAGGCGCACACGGGCTTGAAAACTCTGATCTATGGTTCTGCGGTAGGAATTGACCCCCCATCGGATAAACCGCTCCAAATTGCCTCCCTGATATATAGCTGGCCCTTGTTACTCCTGTACCCGCTGTCAATTTCCTTCCTTCCCCTCAAGGTCAGCTCTCCGTGCTGTTGGACAAAGAAATGGAACAGCTCTCCCGCAAGCACGTGCCTGCCTCAGATCCAGCGCTCCATCTCACCTCTCTCCTCCAATTACGCCATAGACACCTTAATGACTAGAGCCCTGTCTCCTGCTGCACAAGAGGGGCTAGCAGAACAGCATAGCTTCAAGTCCAAACACATATGGTGTTTTATATAATATAAATGTAGGGGGTTGTAGCCCCTAGCCTTTATGAAACAGTTCTATATACTGACACAGTTATATACAGTATACTGCATGATGGTTGATATTATGCACTCCATTGGTTAGGCCATTACCTATTGTGTTTTATATGTGGTTGATTAAGTGGTAGTAGGCATGATGACACTATGCTGTAATTATTATATTAGAATATTGTTTTTTTACAATTGCTGGTGTATGACCTGTCCAACTATTGACAAATGTACTACTGTACATGTAAGTCGCTTTGGATAAAAGCCGTAAATGTAAATGATAGTTTAAGATAAGGTACGGTAACCCAGTTCTCAAACTGTGGATCAGGACAACAACCCCCAAGAAAAAACCTTCAAACAAACAGGAGACACTGGCTGACACCCTATCCCGTGTGTCTGATCACGATAGGTTGATTCACGTTGATTGCAGGGGTCTTCACATCATTTCCAAAAATAGTTAGGATGACATTACGTTAACAATGCATCCCCTGTGACATGGGAGCCTGCCCCACCATACCTGTCTTGTTGTTGGTAGGTGGTGTCTATACACACAGAGAACTGTACCGCATGTTTGATTACAAGTTGTACAATTCAAGGCTCCCATATAGTATGCTGACCCTGCCAGATGGGAAGTCGTGCTTCCCAGCTACAACCCTAGATACAATATCAAGGATCAGACAGAAAACTTCAGTCAGTCATGTACTGTATTAAAGAGCAGGATTCCTTATAGATCTATGGGGTCGTCTACCATCAAAAATGGCGATGGAAAGCATGCAGGCCTTCCAGTAATACAGTATGTATACATTAGATGCTGCAACACCCCATCACCAACAGTATAGCATGTCTCACCCTGCACCTAAGAGTGGACGGATTAATAATTGACATCTAACCTCTTTTTGGATTCAGTTTCCAGGTCTGTACTGCTACTTAATTTTTACACAGAGAATTTGCTGTCTATTCAACAGTACAGTATTTGAAGTTTCCTTTGTCAAGGTTGTCAGCATTCTATGATGGCGTATTAGGGCCATTGATGTAAAAACAAAATGACGGTGCGGGAGAAAGGGAATATTCTGAAATTTCAATTGTAAACTTCTGAGAAAAAAACATGGATATTCTCTGAGATTGTGGGATAAAAATGTCTAGTTTTATAATATTGTTAGACTTTTTTGTAATTGTTATATTTGTGAGCTCTGAAGACACACAACTTACATCTTTTGTTTGCGCATACAGTAGGCTATTGTCATAACTAACTCGAATTTTAAATCTTCGATTCATCAATAAATAATTAAAATCAATTATGAATTATTCAGTTCTAAATTGAATTTCATTTTTAATAAACCTTTTTCACAGCAGACATTTTCCTAATGTTTCTGTTACATTTTAAGTGTAGCAGAATCTTTCCAGTGAGGCAGCATAAACAATAGCAGGTCTCTGGCTCTGTTTGACCTAAATCGACTAACTTTAATTACTATCATTTGTAATACCTGGTCTTGCCCTACAATTACATGTCACATTGGATGCTGTGAAAAATGTCTGTTGCATATTATTAATAATCATTCATTGTGATATTTGACCATCTGATTTTTCATGAATTAGGACACTTTTGGTCCGTGAAATCTGCCATCCGTTGCCTCGTTGTCTCTCTTGGAGAGGAACAGGAGAACCTTTTCAATAAGTACTGTCCCATGTACCACTAAATACTTGTTGACAGTTCCCCATACTTAAAACATTGAGCATTGTTGGGTCAACTTAAATACTTCTGTTCATGTTGACAGTTTATTGAGGCTGAACATCTAATTCATCAAACTTTGTAAATTGTGTTGGATCAATGTAATTCTTTCAGCAATTGGCTCAAAAACCATTTTTTTGTTGACCCAAATATATATTTTTTTGTCTTTATGTCTATTATTTTTAACAATGTTCTGATTTTCGTGAGCTGTTTTACAGGTTATGGTATCGAATGGTTTATACAACATGTCCTTGTAATATAATTTAAAATATGAATAAATAAATACTTTATTATTATTCTATCTGCCACAAAGAGCTAGTGATTTGTGTCTTTTTGACACAAAGGACATCAATAGGGTTATTTGCTTGTTGACTTTAAATTAATTAATTTGTGGAAATCTTTTTATTAATGATGTTCTGTTTAAGGATTGAATGTACTGGCAAAGGCTTCAGCCACATTCAGTGTGGGCATCTCAGAGACTCAGGTGGCTAACATTGCACCACAGTGAGGAATGCCTGCCAACAAATGTCTCTCTATGCAGAAAGAGCTTGTGAAGTAGAAAAGAGCTGATTAGACACGTTTCTAGAGCTGATTCTGTGGATATTTTATCATCGTTCCCTCTGTGTGCGTGTGTGTACTGTATGTGTGTGTATCTGTAAGTTGAAACTTTTTACACGTTGTGTTTGCTCAGTGACAGATATAAGATATACTTTGATAGCGTTACCAAGTAATGGAATACTGTAGGTGCCTTAAAGCACTTGCTGTGAGCTAATTGGCTTTAGCATCCTAAACTCACAGTGACCCTAGTGGAGTTGAAGAAAGCCCATCACCTGCATGTTCCAGAGAGGAGGTGGGACTAAAGTAAGAGTAAGGATTTACTTCACCTCTACAACCCCGCCAGGAAAACAAATAATTGCCACTGGCATTTGACCTGTGAGAAGCGATTCCATTTCGGAAATGTTGCTTTAACATATGAGGATATACTGTATAGCAATGCCTCTTCTGCTGAGTATAAAATATGCTACATATACTGTATGTTGCAAGATGGGACCTTTAAGTTATTCAATGCACTTTTCTGCCTTTACCATATAATGTAATGCTGAAAGAGCTGAAATATCCACATGCTATGTTTGTTGTGAGGAACGGAGAAACACACACTCTATTCACTGGCACAATGGACACTTCTGGCGCCACATAACATGTTTCCACATATAAGAAATCACACAAGTCATATCAAAGTAATATAATCTGGTATTATAAAGATTTTATTAACACTGTGAGGGAAACAAAATGAGTGTAATTTCTGATAGAGATGCAAAGTTTGCAACAACAAAAAATTAATATGTATATGTA
>JAODUG010000020.1:1869459-1888936 GCA_027564795.1 Aphredoderus sayanus | reverse complement strand
TATATCCAGTGTCTGTGCCAATGCCAATGACACACTATACTATTTACATGCCACACCAAAACTGTATTGAAAATATCTAATTGTTCTCATATAAAAACACATATAAAAAACACATGTACTGTTTCATATATTCCACAATGTGTGTAATGACAAGGGGTATAGTATACCATTTGCTATCTAGCATAGTAAATGCAGTGAAATCACTTTAGTTATAAATAATTTTGACCCCAAAAAAGTCACAGAAATTCAAACATCATTGGCATGTGCTTTCAGTATAATAGAGATCTTGATCAAATAATGATTGAATGTCAACATTAAGGTAATTATAAGTAAGTGTTCCTATGTAATGTAATCACAAAACTGGAATACTAACCGGTTACAGAGAGCTGTGAGACATGATTTGGCTCATGCTGCTGTATGTTCAGGATGTACTACAGGATTTGCTACTTTCTCTTTCCTGAGACAAAACATATTTTCAGTTTTGCTTTTTTAGATAGGTGTTAGATGTCCACAACAGCAAAAGTCAAAGGAACAATGCATTACTTATATGAATCTGATAATAAAAGTATCCTCATCAGTACACACTCAGAAATAGATGTAAAGATATGTACTAAAGAGTACAAATGCTTGTCACAGCTGGAGGTACCCATTTGAGAGACAATTATGTACCCTTTTGTGCCAGTCTGTGTTAAAACCTTCTAAAATAGTATGTTATAGTACAGGTATGTACATCTGGCCTCTTAAAGACAAATATTGTACATTTGAGGGAATGTTCTTCACAAAGTGTACCTGTAAGTACAGACACGTTCTTATCTCATACTTACATTTTTGAGTGTGTATGAGGGTTTCACAATGATTTAGCATATTGGCGACCTCTTCTGGTCAGAGATGCAACTGCACTTTCAACTTCAGGAGTCTATTTCATTTATTTTTCCCACTGTAGTTTGCCAAGAATATTTTGAGGAATCTCATGGGGAATGGCAGAAAGCTTGTATCAGGAGTGTCTGCTTCCATAGCAACTCTCTTTAAAGTAATATGACACTATTCTCTGCTAATGTACCTGGTCTCATTGCAAGTTGCTATTTCATTGGGACCTGGAGGGATCAGTTACAATACTAATAACCAAGGAAAAAGAACACACTACACAAAACCCCAACTGTCAACGATTCTCCATCATGTGTTTATTCACTTTGTGTTGTGCTTTTAGGAAGGAATGAATGTATGCATGTCATCCACATAATGGTCAGGAGAAGCAATATTTCCCCTCATCAATGCCACATAACATGGTTCTGAGAGAAATAAGGATTAGAATGCTCACATAAATACTGCCATCTTTGCATTAGCGCAAAGCGTCATATCTGGAAAGCAAGCGCCCATATCTCCCAGGTAAGTGAACAGAATCACTCCTAAATATATACCTTTATTGAGCGTATGTCTAAGTCTGATGTTTGAATGTTTAAACTGGTCTTCTTTTGCTGTTGTGCTGGTCAATGAAATTGATTTTGTTTTGTTCATGACAGCTTGTAAGCCTTTGCAATTACTTTGAAAAAGCCGCTAATATTTTCAGCAACTTGTAGCGAAACCTTTCTTTATCCGCAGGTCCAGAATTGAATGACAGATCCTGATTGATGGATTCAACAGTGTTCTTGTGCAGCCTTGTTTTCCTGCTGTTCAGCCCAGCCGTTCCCATTTGTACACCCACCGATTACACTCTCTATGTAGAGAAACCAGAGTGTAACTTCTGTGTGGCAATCAACACTACTATTTGTGTGGGATTCTGCTACTCAAGGGTATGTTTTACATTGTTTTGTGTGATCATTTCAAATAGTGCATTATTTTTGGTATGTATTTGAGGCCGTATACAATTTTTATCATTTAAGTATTTTATCATCTACTATACTACTGATGTCTACTCAGATATGCGTTTCATAAAAATATCCATAATAAAGTTGGCTACAAATACATCCACAAAACTGCTTAAATCTAACTGTAATTTTAAAGCATTATCTGTTCTAGAGTATACAGTGCACAATGGGGAATTGATTATTTCAGTTTCAGACATTTTTCAATTACATTGAATGCAAAGAAACAACATGACATATCATCTCAAATGTCTATAGAGATTGATATTTCAATACAGGTTCCAAAAATCATGCTATCAGATGTTTAACATTCCTTTATTTGCTGAGCCTGTGCTTGTTGTATGGTCACCAGGACAGCAATATGAGACATATAGTGGGGCCGCGCTTCCTGATCCAGAGGGGCTGTACCTACGACCAAGTGGAGTACCGCACAGCCATACTGCCTGGCTGCCCTGCTAACACAAACCCTCTGTTTACCTACCCTGTGGCTCTCAGCTGCCATTGTGGTGCCTGTAACACTGACAGTGATGAGTGTGCCCACCGAGCAAGCAGCAACAGCGCTACATGTTCCAAGCCACTCAGACACCTTTATCCAAATAACTTCCTGCTGCCCCTGTAAGCCTATCAGCTGTTACTGTTCTTACTGACACTGTTAAATACAATGAGAACACATGTATTGTAGTGGTTCTCAGACTATGGACCGGTTCTTTCCGGGACTCAAGAAGACATTTCAAGATTTCTGAATACATTTGCCCTTACACCATTTAATTTTATTTATTTTAATTAATTACATTTTCTTTAATTGCCATTCAGTATAGGATGAGGATCAATGCAATTGTTACATAAATAAAATGTATAATTTGTTCAGATCTGGTGATAGTTGTTAGGACTATATATATATGCTGTGACACTCAGTATGTGGTTCATAGCTTGCAGCAATGCAACAAATAAACATTAAAAAGTGAGAACTGCTGTTTTCAAATGTGTTAATTTCACATTGCCTTCTTATCATGTGTTTTGGCAATTGTACCTGACTGCCCTGATATTCCTGTGCTGAATATATCTCTAGTACCCAACATCGTTTGGGCTGCTTGTGTTATTTTTATCAGCCCTATGACTTTGTTTAGCCTCCTGTTTCATTGTCTGGAATCTACTAATCTACTGTAATCTAAAAAAATGACCATGATTAATGGAACCCAATTAAAGCTTGTAGAACTTTCCAGACTAATCTGTGTATGACTCATTCACATCCGGACATGGACTGTATTATAATATGTTGTCACACAACAACGCAAAACACTGTTTACACAGTACATAAATCCTAACATGGAGTTCCTGTGTCATTTGTGTGTTCCCATCATTTTACAACTGTGGATGAGACAGGCAGATGGATGAGAGACAGAACCAGAAAGCATAGATGTTAAATAAAGTTCCATTCACAGATTTATCTATGTCCATGTTCAGCTCATCCCAGGTTAATGCAGTAATTGTATGGCATGCACAGTAAGACATGCAAAGCCAGATCATGAAGGGAATTTGGGAAGACAGCTGGTGTTTATATATAGTTCAGTGTCTCACAGTAGGCAAGGCACCAGTATATATGACAAGCCATTGCCAATCATTGCCAATTTGGATCCCCATTTCTTTCCAAAAGCCAATTTAGTTTGTCACTAGTGTATGACTGTGTATAGGTCACACATTATGATTGTGCGGATTCTAAAATGCTATTGAATTCTCTTGGAGGTCAAATAAAAGACATGTGACTATTTTCATGTTGATCATAATGTGATGTGTCTCTCAAACAGAATGATCAGACAGCAGAATAGTTTACATTTAAAGGCGCAAATTCCCTACTTATGTTTTGAAAACCGATGCAATGGATGAAATAAAATTTGCCTCTCTCAGCATTTTTCTCAGAAAGCTGGATTGTGGAAGCTGGTTGTGACACACAAACCCTAAACTATTCCATCCAGGCAAGCTATTGTCCTCCTGTTGTGTAAATTATACGTTTCATTGGCTGGACCTCTGGAGCATGCCTTCATGCTGATGTCACACTTTAACTTTTCCACTACACAGTGTACATTGTTCCCTGTTAATGTGAGCATATATTCTATAAACTGAAGCTACTTTTAAAGATTACATGAAATTTGGGCCATGGAGAAGGGTTTCAATTAAGTATTAATTCTTGAAATGATCTTGCAAGCAAATGAACTGTTATATTCTATAGCCCAACAAAACATTTTTAGTTAGTTGCCAAACACAAATATAACATATTTAAGTAGTTAGGTATGTAAACATTTATGAAAACCGTCATGTCATACACCACTGGAATGAGAAGCGTCTCAACTGTCAATCAAAACCATTGTTTCCCAAATGAAACAACATTTAGCCTGTGGAATTGCCACCACACAACGCAATGTATTTGGGGGTTCTTTCATTTGTATTTGATTTCTCCCAGGCAGAAGCAAGCCACAAAAATATGTCAGTGGGCTTATTGTCAAATGCACACAATGAAATACAATGTAAATACATTATCAATACCAGTAAGCTCACTGTCAAGTTACATAGGTAACAAATAAATCAGATGGTTAAGACTCAAACTAAATGTATAACTGTTAGTCACCAACTTCAACAGGTCAACAAGCAGTCTGCATGAACTTATAAGCACCACAAGTAAAAGTACAACACATTTTTATAAATCAATGATTCATGTGCTACACAGCCAATTGGGACTTTTGTTGTTATTCTTAATACAAGTTCTGTTTGATCTAATAAATCCACGTCAAACAGATATTCCAATGTCTCATTATCATTTAGTGTTGGTTGGAAAATTCCAGAGTGAGAATTGTGTTCATTTAGATGGCAATTCATATTTGCAAAATGTAGTAAGTTCTATGGTAGGTCACGTGGGGTTTTCATAAATTGAACCACAAACTGTATACTTCTATGTAGGCAACAGAGGGGTCACATATCAAATCTGCGTATCTCATTACCTGAGGTTTATCCGGTGTCTGTCGCTGGAGTGACCTTGAGGTATTGGAAAGTGAGCGTTATGTAACTTAACTTAAGTAACTTAACCCTGCCTTAATGTCCTCTGGGTCAAAATGACCCAAATCACTAGCTCTTTGTGGCAGATAGAAGGCGCTAAACCTAATTCTAAAGCTTATACAGACATATGATATGCACTGCTGGCACAACAAGATGTGACTTTGTACTCCGAGGACAACAGGAGTGTTAAAAGGCACACAAAAATAACACAAATACATAAAGAAATAATTAATAAATAAATAAATACACTCAGAAATGCCAATTGAAAAACACATAAATCATACACAATCAGATGGCACCACCATGTGGGCAAATAAGAGATTTCTGAGTACATTAGGAGGGTTAACAGTACACCAGCTGGCCACCATTACATCTATACTAGACATGTACTCATCAGATGTTGTACTATGGTCCCATAGTGTAATTGGGTTGCAGCTGCATAATTCAATTGAATTATTCATTCTTAAACATTATGTTTCTGTCAGGCAGAAATCAAATCTTATATTTATTATGTGTTGTAGAGTTTATGTACTCTGGCTGAGAATCATCCACATGGTAACACCTCAAGATACATCTCACAGGTGTTACCTTTCTTTTGATATCATGATTTCTTTTATAGCCCCTGTAGTTTTGAAGATAAAATATACTCTATTATATTTAGGTATGCTTTTTCGAGGCAGAAACCTGAGCCAGGGGCCTATAGTGATGAAGAGGGTAGAGTCTATAGTTCTTCATAATGGCTAGAGTCAGGCGTCTTCCGCTTTTGTGCACGCATTCGGCATTGTCAACTGACTAACTGACACTCATTGAGATGCGTTTCAGTCCCCTCCCCCACCTCACCGCCCCCCGGGTTGAGCGTGAGTGGAATTTTCCACTGGCTCTTTATAAATTGAATGAGCCGACTGCCGGTAGTACATACTATAGAGAGGTAACAACAGCAGCAGCACGTTGATATTGAAAATTTGAAATAAACCATCTGCGGAATAAATTGCTTTGTGGTAAGTAGATGGCACTCATCATTCAGTTGAATGAATAAACGTTCAACTTTGTATACTGTACTGTAGGCCTACGCGGCGAAGAACATTCACGCGCTGCTCGGCTACTGCAGACGTGTAAGCTAGCATTGTCCCGCGCTAACAATTGATCTGTTTCTCTGACCGTAAATTGTAAAGTCCGTATTAATATTTTGGCTACCGACGATAAAAGGTAATCCTCGATCATTTGTGTATCTTTATAAAAACGCGATAAATATTATTTTAAATACTCAGAGATTTTACTTAGTGTTTTACCGTCATTTAAAAATATAAGTAGATGCTCTAACAAGTATAGAAGAATATTATTTAAATATATGCTGTAACAGGAATTGTCAATTAAACAAGTAAGAGATGAAAAGTAGAACGCTATTTGTCGATATGCCCATATTTGGCATTCACTACACACCGACGCTTTTAACAAGTATGAATGAAGACTATATATATTATAAAAAGCCATTACTCTGCGTAGGATATTATCATTCTCTATACAGTCTTGTTGAATGTGTACATAGCCAATATCAACATACATTTTTGTGCAATTCCTTTTTTTTAGGACTCCTCGATAGAATCTGCCTCCTTTTCACTTTATTAATTATTATAAGTGAAAGTCAGCATGTCTCAGCAACAGATCAGGTATGTGTCCCCATCCCCCCACTTTCTCATTACTTATTTGTATTCTGTAAACTGTTTTATAGGTCTTTTTAATAGTGTTAAATGTAGTTAACGTATAGATTTATTAACATGCTGAACTTTTTCCCTCTGTCAGCCTCCCAGCCAAGCTTATTAATGGCGGTATTGCTGGCATTGTTGGGGTTACCTGTGTATTTCCCATTGACTTGGCAAAGACTAGGTTACAAAACCAGAGGCACGGTCAGCAGCTCTACAAAAGCATGTAAGTGTCAAATTTCTGTCAAGATTCTGAGTCATATCGGCATTTCCGCTATTCACTGTTACTTTTAGATATGACACTGGGCTGGACAGGAATTCTGTTTTGCACTAGTTTACTGATACATGGTAATTGTTGATGTAGTGCATGTGATGGCATGCAGTACATCAAACTTAAAATTTATAGAACCAGCTAAATTCCTCACTGGTAGACATGATAGGGCTTGTCTTTAAGTGGTGAACCTGTTAAGCCTCTGGAATGTGTGCTGTTTTCCTTGTATAAATCAAAATGAGTAACTGAACTTTAGCGTTTACTTTGTCAAGTTACTTTGTTTATGTTTTTATACTTTATGACTTGATGTTGTATTGATAAGTTGTCAGGTTTCTACTGGTATTAGTATTATACAGTATATTGTAATATTTAAGCCATATTAACTATGGGTTTTTCTGAAACAATCTCTTACAGGATGGACTGCCTTGTCAAGACTGTTAAATCTGAGGGATACTTTGGCATGTATAGAGGTAAGACAAATTCCCATTTGAGTTTAGAGAAATCAAATGTATCACCTTCCACAGTGTAATGGGCATTACAATTGTGAGTTATCGTACCCTAATCTTGTTTTCATGTAGTGAATATTGATCACTTCCAATGCAGTAATTACTTGCATTACAAATTTATTAAATACACGTTCTGAGAACATGATTTGAGGTGAAAATGCCCTAAGCCGTTGCAGATCAATTTGCAACAATGTTCTGTCCTCTGTAGACTATTTCTCATCAAATTTCAACCACCAATAGACCACATTAATCAAGTGTTATAAGGGACAAGTGAGTTTGTATAGGTTTAGTGTGAGAAGTATGGAGGCCTTTTAGCCTGAGTCTCCACTTGTGTGAGGAATGCTGTTTGTTTGCATCTGTGTTTTTCATATTACAGACTTGGGTCCCCCTGGGATATTGAAGGCTAGCCGATAAGGCGCAGCCACGCTGGAGGCAAATCATTTAATGGTTCTTACAACACTGCTCTATCTAATCTAGGCACTTTTTTTTGTTGTTTTGACGTGTTTTTATAAAAATACAAATTCTGTATGTTTACTTTGTCAGCTCTGTGTGGCTGTCTCTTCACTGTCCTTTCAGTCTGAATCTTTTTTCTCGATAATGAATTATGTCCTTATAGACCTTGGGTCATCTTGTTAATACATCTGTAGTGGTCTTTGTGTTAAGGGTTCTGTTCAAAACAACCCAATGTCTGTTTAGACCGTCTATAGTCCATAGCTTTCTAATTGTTTCACTAACATCCAATGTCTGCTTAATTTCACATTAGTCTGTGTTTTTTTAATTTTTATTAACCTACTAAGTGATTTTCTGATTGTTTTTATAGGCTAGTCTCAGTTTCCATTGTTCTCATGAAATGGCCCACCTCCAGATGGACCCTCTAGAAAATAACTTTAAATTGTCTGCACCCCTCTTTGAATGTTCATTCTTTGTTCCCATTCTGTTTTGTCATTTTCCATTTTTGGTTAAATAATCCCCCTCATGCTGCTGAGCATTTGTCTTTTCTTCCATTAAGTATGAATGTGTTATATACATGTACATTAGGGAATTTAATTGTTTTATATTAGTGGCAAAGCATATTTTGGGATTGCTGTCAAGTCCTGAAAAGGCAATATTGTGACCACATTGCTTATTTTGATCTTTTTTGCTCACAGGTGCCGCTGTAAACTTGACCCTAGTCACTCCTGAGAAGGCAATCAAGCTGGCAGCAAATGACCTGTTTCGCCATCATCTCTGCAAAGACGGGTATGCAGGAACATTAGTTCTAAGATGCTCTGAATACCTAGGTCTGTTTCAACACTGCAGCGTTTAGGTTTTAGCCATATATATTTTATATTTTTTAAGAGGGACTTTTTCTAACTATCAGAGAATTGTGTTATGTTTTTATTTTAAAATTATTTTAATACTTTGGCTTGTTATCACCATGATATAGCAGCTACCTCTTGCAGATAATGCTTAATCACGTTATCTGACATCTGTTTATGTCCAGGAAGGGGCTGACGGTGTTCAAGGAGATGCTTGCAGGCTGTGGTGCAGGCATGTGTCAAGTTGTTATCACTACACCCATGGAAATGCTCAAGATTCAATTGCAGGACGCCGGTAGACTGGGTAAGAAACATCATTTCTCCTTGTTAGATGGTGGTTAATGTGGTGTATTACATTTTTTATTTTTAATAAATCTCCATTAATTCCAATTTATTTTATTTAATACAGTGGCCCAGCAGCGAAAGCCGAGTGTCATTTCTCAGCCTAAACTGGCTGGTCCTGCGCTGAGCCGCTCCTACATTGTGAGCGCGGTGACCACGCCTCCCCGGGCCGTGTCGGCCACTCAGATCGCACGGGAGCTCCTTCGCACGCAAGGCATTCAGGGCCTCTACAAAGGCCTGGGAGCCACACTGATGAGGTAGCTGGCTCTCCACCCACTTCTCTTGTGAATATCGTTTGCCTTGTGGTGGATCAAACGCACAATGACACATTGTTTTCTTTCCGCCAGAGATGTTCCCTTCTCCATCATCTACTTCCCTTTATTTGCCAATATGAATCGCCTGGGCAAGCCAAGCGCAGAGCGGCCAGCACCCTTCTACTGGTGTTTCCTGTCCGGTTGCGTGGCTGGCTCGACCGCTGCTGTGGCTGTCAACCCTTGTGATGGTGAGAGATATGGATGCACACAACAAGATAAGTGCGCCCCTGCGCAGGCAAAAATCTAATGGGCATTTTGTTTGACATTAGTGGTGAAGACCAGACTGCAGTCTCTGAACAAAGGGGCCAATGAGGAAAGCTACAACGGTGTTATGGATTGTGTGAGGTAGGACACTTTTGCTAGTCCATCTAAACCAGGGGTTTACCACTAGGTCTCCTGAATGTATTCTTCATGCGCAGCTGTGTTGATTCCTTCTCCTGCGTTGTTCTGTTCCCCACAGCAAGATCATGCGGAAGGAGGGGCCGTCGGCGTTCCTCAAAGGCGCGGCATGCAGGGCGTTGGTCATCGCCCCGCTGTTCGGCATCGCCCAGGTCATGTACTTTGTTGGCGTCGGGGAGTATATCATAGACAACTCCCCCCTCAGGCTCCTGTCAGCGTGAGGGCCAATGACTCTCTCCCGGCTGCGCACAAAGCCCTTTGTTGTTTGGATGAAGCGTATACAGCTGTGTAGAGCAACGACCTGCTGCTGTTTCATCAGTGTGCAACTAATACAGACTTCACTGAATCGTCTCTTATTTTTAAAACCGACAAACCTCTGGGGGTTTTAAACTTTGTGGTCTAACGGCCAAATTGCACTTCCAGTTTTTCGGCTTATTCAATGGGCCGAGTGACTTTTCCACTAGAAGCGGTTGGTGTTATTATAGGCTGGGGACTGAAGTCCACAGCATACTTCAGACAAACGTGAATTTTGTGTTGTGTAACGGCAGGTGTGTGAGCATCATATTGCCAATACTGCATGTTTACTCCACAGGTGTGTTCATCTGTTTACAGTGGTTGACATTCTCGCTTGTCTCCCCTCCATGAGGGGAAAGTGGGTGTAAATAAGGCCAGCTAGTTATAAATGTACATTTGACCACAAAACTGCCTATCCTACAGGGGACCAAGTGTTGGCTAACCTTTTAAGAATGGTGTCCTAGTTAGTTTTATGTAGGTTATAGTGAACCATCTAAAACACTTGCCAATACTTGAGATGATTATATGCATGTGTTTCCACACCAACAGGTGTTGTATAGAACAATGACTGAGACAACTGGAAGCTCCATTCCTGTTAAGTTGAATCATATTTTCCTAATGCTTTAACAGTGCACATTGACATTTCATCACAAAGGAAACCTCTAGGCCAAACCAGCATTATGTGACTGTTACTGTACCATATTATCTATGTCTGTTCTGTATGTCTGTCTTCTGTGTGTCTCTATACGATTTCATAGTACTGTACTTGTACTTTTAATAAAGCATTTCAAAATGGAGTAATGCCATAAATCATGACTGGGTTAAACCATAGACTGTATGGGTTGCCATTGACTTGAAATTTGACCTAAGAATAAATTGTTCGTATGTGTACCTGTCAAATATTGCTCAATGCATGTTCAATTCTTCACTAACAAGAAAATATGCTGCCACACCTTAAGTTTAACAATGCATTGTGTGAGTAGTCATTAAATGCCCCCTTTATATATATATTTTAGTTACAAGATCATGTTAACTTTATTATATAATAATTCACATCACACAGTGTACATTCACAACAATTGTAAAATGCAAACAGTTCACACATGTTCAGAATTAAAATTTTAATTCTGCGTAACTGGGACCAATCAGGATTTTAATGGCAGTTTGTCATCAGACCTTTAACTGTTGAAAATAAGTTAACAAATTCTTCATGGTGATTGTAATTATCCATACTTTTAGAAAGACTGCAGGCAAGCACAGCATTATGTACATGCTTCAGCTGCAATGTGTTTTTAGCAGGTTAAGACTAGTCTACTGTATTGAGATGATTAGTAGTAGGCACACATTTCCACTGCAAAGTAGGGTCTTCAAAACGTTTTAGCACACAACATGATGTACAGTATGTGTATAAAGAACATCAAATAAATATTATTTACAGCAACGGTGTAAAACTGGTGTATTTACAGCAATACTCATTCATAATGTCCCTGTGTCAAATAAGGCTGTTGTCACTGGCCCACATAGTCTATGTGGAATGCTAGAAGAAGTGTAACAGAGTGCTTAAAATAAAGAAGAATGTCAAGAGTAGTGCCAAAAGCTGATGCTAAGTTATGGGAGGAGTACACAGAAAAGTATTGTTTCAGTTCTATAAACAGAGGACCAACAATTGAGATACCGGCTGTTTAAAGGTTATTTGATGCAGGTGAAATTCAATGAACCCACTACAACAAATTGCCAACACGTAGGTGGTGTTGTGCTCTCGTGCTCTATATAACCTCCCTGCTGGTTCTGATGGCACAACAGAGAACCATACTGAAGATCATTCCAATAACCTACAAGGAGATAATCAGTCATTTTAAAATGCATTGTCAAAACAGTATCAAATAATTCAGTATAAATAACAAGGATATTATAATGTACTAATTATCACTAATAGTATATAGTGTAGGAGTTTTTCACATATGATCTACTGTATGTAAAGTGGTGCATTAGATTTATGAGTAGACTACACATTTTGTATATTCATACCATTATTGCTGCAATACCAATACCAACAAATCCAATGATATGCAGCTTTTCATTGAAAAAGTCAGTTATTGCAGTCAGGCATTCCTGTAAAAAGATATGCTCAAATTGTTACATGTAATGTGATAGTTTTCACAATATGCTACAATAATAGTTTCATAAGTATGGATAACAAAAATACATCCGATCTGGTGATTTTGTCTAATGGGTTTGTAACATGTGTCACTGTAAAATGTATTATTGTGTAAAATGTTTTATTTTAAAACATTATATTGTATGTTTGAGGGAATTCATGCAGTATCTGCAATGATAAAACACACCATTTCCTGTCACTACAATAGAGAGTTTGATCAGAGAAAATAAATATATATGTATAGGTAAATGCATAAATGAGCCTGATGTTTCAACAACATTAGTATGTCCTGTTTACAGGTATGTGAAAGTTCGCACTATATTCATTAGTACCGGTATACATCTAAAATGGTGTTATATACTGCACTCCTGTGGCTATATGTTTGCTACTGCAGGGACGAGAGCTCACCTTGGTTTCCTCTTTAGGGTCAGGACATACAATAGTGGGATCTGACAAGGAACTACTACAGCATTTTAGCTAGAAAGATAACAAAAAGCCAATTAGTTAAAACCAAGATATAATTATAAATGTAGATAATGAAGTGAATGAATATGAACAATTACTTTTACTCACAACATTGTGATATATGGAGGCTATTGCAGTCCCATTGCCGTTGTCATCGATGGAACTGCTGTAAAACTTTTGGACTTCCTCTACAATCTTGTATTACAAAATAAATACATTACTAACAATTCTGACTCTAAACTAAGTTCTGTGCTGTATATCAAAAATGTTGTACCTGTGCCTTGTGTAGGACTCCAAACACACCGACCGTGACTTCTGCACCGAATATGATCAGAAGGCATGCAAAGAACTGTAGAGCAAAAAAGGAGAAGCAATTAGATCACATATAATGCATATGACACATATAAGATAGTCTGTCCTGTGGCTGTCTGTTATAATAATAATAATAATAATAATAATAATAATAATAATAATAATAATAATGATAATAATAATTATAATAATTAGAATATTTACACATAAAATAATGTGTAAATATATTAGAAGTCAGACACTGGTCATAATTATAGTTTTTGAAAAGCATGTATGTCAGGTACAGTACAGCAGGAAAATCATTTTAAATGTGTATATTCCTGAGAGAGCACCCTCAGACACACAGCCCTAGTCTAGTTCTCCCAACTCATTTAAACTGCTTGCTACGACCCTATAGCACATTTATGGAGCGTGTTACCCCACCGATGCAAGAAGACATTGTGACTCGCGCACAGCCCCGAAACAGCCGAAGAAGCCCACCAGCATCATGAGGGTTCCTGCACCAATTAAGATGTAGACGGCTAAGAAAAAGAACAGAATAGTTAGCACCTCAAATATTTTAATAGCATAACATAATAGCATTAATATAATATAATAATAATTTTACTTGATTTATTAAGTTAATAATATTAAAACTAGATAAAAAAGACATGGGGTTCCCAATCTTGACAACTGAATATATGACTACTGTTTCAGAGGACTACAATCCCTACCCACAGCTGAAGGTGGCAGCATAACACACCGTTTCATTCTTTGCCGTTTTCCTTTGTTCACTTCTACATTTTGTTTGCTGGTTTGCATTGGTTGTGGACCATTGTTAAACAGTGCATATGCGTAGGCAATTTCCTTGGTGTAGTGGTAGTCAACTTTGGTTTCCATTTTCATCATGGTCTGTCATTAGTGGTTAGAAAACCTTTCAGTTAACCTGCAATTCTATCTACGTATCCAGGGGGACTACCAATGGCTGGCCCTGAACACTTCCCACTTTGGAAACCAAACCAATGTCTCTGTATCGTATTCTATTTTGGCACTGTAAGCTATGTAGAAAATAAAAATACTAATAATATATATATATATATATATATATATATATACATATACACTCTCAGGTACATTTATATAGAAAAGGTCTTTGAATGTAATTCTACATTTTATAAATATTGTACTAACAACCGCTCATTCACGCAACATTTGGTAGCATATTGTATGTGCTCTCATACAAAGTCTCAAACCACAATGTGATACCAGCTCTAAAGATAGTGCAGGGCATTGCTGTCAACCAGCACTATGAAGTGGTGACTAGCAGCAGAGATAGCGTCACCTCCCTTCTGTCACAGCATTAATCCCAGCCCTCACTACCATAGCCTATCCACTGTAACAGTACACCAGGCTGGTCCCTCAGGACCACGTTAGGGGGCTAATCAGTGCCATAGGCAGGAACTGCCACGGGAGTCTAATTAATCCACATGGGTGAAAAGCGAGCTGTTGTTTGCTCGCAGCTGAACAAAAGTGGAGGGAAATAAGATGATGTCCACTGATATGTGATGTGTTGCTCCAGTGGAAATGATCTTGGTAATATTTCACTGACAGACTGGTTTCAAAAACTTTCCCTGCAGCACTCAGTCTAACTGTGACTACTTTATGTAGCAAGAGATTAGCATTCTGGCTAATTTACCGATTCAAATGCAGGCGGAAGGTACAGTATCAGCTCCAAATATGCAAAAAAAACAGCCTCTGGTGTACAAACATTATCTTTCTTTCGACGTCTCTTGCAAATCCACACATTTGTGCACACACAATATTGCACAAACATAACAATTAGTGTCATTTTGACACAGCTCAGGTTACAGGTTACAGCATATGAGCCCACAGGTGACCAAATGGAAAGTGAATCACCCATTGGGAATGCCACAATCCACCTTGCCCTGTTATGGTATCACTGTTTAGTTTAGTCATTCTTCTTGCTGGAGGTACACTGAGGCTAGTCTCTACCCCTATGCTCAAGCAGGGGCCCTGGTTAATATTTATTTGGTTGCTATGGCTCCTTTAGAAGGACGAACATATGTATGTGATCAATCTTCAAGCGGATCTTTAAGATCTTTGACATTAGATGAATTGGTCATCATGTAGCAACGACTGTGGTCAGTCCTCCACAACACATAAAACCAGTTGTGTATAGATAATGTTCCAGGTGACATATCCAGGTGACAAATATTATATTTGCATAATGAACATACAGAACAGTATACAGTAGTGCTAACATACACCCAGTTGCACAGCATTCTCTATGCGCGGAAAAAGTACAAAATATTTACATAAAGATAGAAGAGAAAAGTTGGCCAGTTTAACAAGTATGCAAATACAGTTATTATTGTAAACAAAGCGATTGTTCTAGTCAATGATGTTCATGGAGAGAGAAAAAAAATGCTTTTTTTCTGAAATACCAGACCAAGAACGAGAACCTGTGTAGACATTGTCTAATGAACAGCATGTTGTAATGGTAAGACTCTGAAAGCCCTTCTCATTCAATAGAAGTGCCTTAGGTTGATGAAAAGATTAAGCTATCAGCCTTTATTTTCATGATACCATATTGATTGGTTGATTGGAAAGAGGAAGTCTGGAAACCCCCAACAGAAAACCATTAGTGGCTGACCAGATTACATCTAGCCAATCAGGTCCGGTTGACAGCATGTATTTGAAAATTATCATGTGATTTTTTTAATGTTGTCCAATCACCTGCTAATAAATTGAAATTGAAAGTGAAGCTCAAAAAAGACTCTTACACTTGATTGAGCTAATATTATTATTGCTTGGATAGACCAGTCATATCACCACATATAAATATGCTGTTAATAGTTGCAGAATATTTAGTTTATATACTAATATATCACGTAGACTGTTCTAGGACACTGGCATAATACTCACAATAACAACAATAATATAAATTAGTATGTTGTGATTAAGGGTACAGACATTTAATGAATCCATCAAACTTCACATCACTATTGTGACATACTGTATAGGCTACTCTAACCTTTACAATGATCTTAATGATAAATAGATTATTTTTTTAATCTACGTCTTGTACAGTTTACAGACACCACTAAACTAGACCATTAAATAAAAATAAAATACACGAGGAATGAGGTCTGTTAATAACTGACGGGAAAAGAGCATACCTAGAAAGAAGGTTTCAGGAGCATCATCACCATTCAGGAGCTGGACAGTATCTGGGTCAAACCTCAGCCACAATCCAACTGCCAACACGAATAAGCCCAACAACTGGGGAATAACATAAACACACACACACACACAAATTCAATATTATGCTGTATGGAAAGAATACTGCACCATGGCACACATTAGGATCAAGCACTGTTGAAATATAAAGTTATATATATAAACAGCACATGGAAAGGACATGGGCCAATGAGGGTGTTAATACTCTTGTATCACAGGTGGTGATGTAATGACATCACCACCTCTGCTGCTTCCCGTGAATGTCGCATCTATTGTAGAAACCAGTTAATGAATTCTGCAAACAGAATGACTAGTTTAAGACTATGTTCCCTATCCTACTGTACCCTTTACTGTATTTACATACATGGAGGACATTCAAGATTCTTGTCTTATATGATCATCATCTTGATTCAGGGAAAAAACAGATTTATTTTTTGTCAGACATGATATTTCAGAGGAACGGGTGAGGAAGTGGGAAACAGATTTGCAGATGTGATCTGCCTGATTCCGCCCAGGTCATCAGCACACAAACATCTATTCCACTTTATTCTTCAGGGAACAATATACACCACCACTTTGAATGCTTTTCATCATAGAAAGCATTGGTGGTCTAACCCAGGCTTTCAAGTTTTTTTTTCTTCTTTTTTTTCTCATTTAGACACCTTTAGAAGAAAATAGCTTACAAAAATATAACTAAACAGTAGTTAACAAATAACAGTAACTGGTTTTTATCATAGCCGATCGATGAAAGCAGATACTGTATAATATCCAACCCCAAAATTCACTTCTCAGAGAAAATTGAGCTGAGAGAGCAATAGTAAGGGCGGAGCCAGGATAGTGAACTCTGGCTTTGTGCTGTAATTAAATCTTTGTGCCATATACAGTATACTTATATCTCTGCTGTAATCATGGGAGCTCTGACATGGAGAAGCAGAACATTGCAGTGACAGTACATTATGTGTTACACTGTACACAGTGTAATACAATACTATTTTTCTTTTTACACTGTACACAGTGTAATACATATCACTATAAGCAGCATATTGCATCCCCTACTGTACATCATAATGTGTATATCATGGCAGACATATCACAGCACACAATTCTAGCAATTAAAATGAAAACAAGAGGTTTTACAGTGTTGTGCGTGCAGGCCAGAGTCACACCAAACACACTGTTCAGTCTGCGACCGTCTGGATGCAAAACAGGAGCTTGTGAAACAGCGTCAGCAGGTTTAGGGATGGCTGACATAACTACACAGAACAAACATGACACAGTAATTTTTAACAAGTTGCCTTATTCACTTCTTTTATTATATAGTGATGATATTGTATCTATATTACAGTATATTTTTCTTTTTAGTACTATTTCACGCATACATGTTTTAACACCATGACCATGTACAGTATATTTTATTCTATGATGTAGCTAACCTCCATCTACAATACCTGAGCAGGAAGACATATTGAAGACAATAGCTGAGAGATATAGTTGTGTTAATCAAGAAAAAAACTGAAGTAAAAGAGGGATGAAAACAAGAACATGTCTGAAAATGTGTGGTACAGCATCCACTACAAACAAAGGGTTAATATTCCCCAGAGGATGACCCTGTAAACCTTATTCACTCATAGCAGGGCTGAACAAAGGACCTCAGTAGCGGAGGAGCAGCACTGCTGATAATCTAACTGACATTTTAATACACAACTAAGTTGTGTTGATTTAGTAAGTATATTAAAGTGGTAATATTGTTGTAGTTTTACATCCAAAACTTTAAAGGGCTTGCATGTAAAGTGAGTGAAGTAGCCTCAAGGCTGTCTTGTTTGCCTAGCACTAACATGACACACAGTAAAAAATATAATATTAAAATATAGGCCTAAAGGTTTTGAATGGTTTAGCTGTAAGAGAGCTATGGCTGCTACACACACACACACACGCACGTACGCACGTACGCACGCACGCGCGCACGCACGCACACACGCACACACACACACACACACTCGCAGACACACGCACACACACAACATACATACGCACACACGCACGCACACACTCACACACACACACATATATATATATATATATATATATATATATATATATACTGTATGAATGTTAAATTAAATTTAACAGCATATATATAACAGTATATATATAACGTTATATATATAAAGTATATAGCACATTTTTCACATTCTACTTTTTGAGAAAAAAGGTTGAACCCAGAATGATTGCCAATTCCACTCCATTTGTGAAAGCAATCATTATCAGTGTCAATGTCAGATTGTTCTGGAAGCCTTCATTCTAAAATACTTTATTAATAGAAAATAGTATGGCATTAAAATAAAACACACATTTAGGTGTGCATGTGAATAACATGAATACTTTTACATTGGTTTTTGTTGAAACGTGCCATGAGAGTATTACATTTAAAGGCCAACATTACCAATAGCAACAATCTCCCATGGTGCATTTCAGCTACAGGCTGTGCCAGCCTCGCAAAGGCTTGGGTGATGTAACTCACACCCATTTGTTGGCACTGAACCCCAAAAGTCACTGTACATGCACGCCCCTTTTGGCTTTGTTTTGTCTGCTCTCTTTTTAGTGCCAATGTTCATTAATAAAGAGGCCACTGTCTGTTTGGATGAAATCACTTTGATCAAAATAAATCAGTGATTCCATGCAGGACATGCTAGGCATGGCTGGCATGGTGGGTGTGTCTAAAATAACCTCACTTGAGAGGGTCATTTTCCGTACATGGAATATATGTGGAGTGTGGAAGGACATGATATATATACTACACAGCTATGAACAGCCAGACTTCTGTGAATACTATTCAAAACACTGGTATGCAAAAAATAAATTAAAAAAAGCTGTATACAAAGAAAAAGCTCTATATATGATATTCTAAAACTACATTCTCACAAAGAAACCAATACAAACACTGAAACACGAACCACCAGAGATACATCAAAATAGGCTATAGGGGCTGTACAGTATATGTTAGGATACTCTCAAGGCAAGACCAGTGGATAAAATATATATAGATAACTACCCTATTGGGACTGCTGGGAATCATGTATTGAATATATGAATAAACATTAACCCCTTATTACAATTATTTACTGACACCTAGAGAAAGTGAGCCTACTGTGTTTACATTGTGTAATAAGAAACAAACGGATCCACAAGTTAATAGAGAGAGAGAGAGAGAGAGAGAGAGAGAGAGAGAGAGAGAGAGAGAGAGAGAGAGAGAGAGAGAGAGAGAGAG
>JAODUG010000020.1:1853490-1869359 GCA_027564795.1 Aphredoderus sayanus | reverse complement strand
CAATGGTTAACAAAGGTTATAAAAGAAGAGAGAGACACAAACAAATTATTGCTGTTTTCAAGAAAATCTATTTTTGTTTGTGTTGCCATATTTTCAAACTTGTTGAAACAGTGTCGAAGACATACTGCTACAAACCATTAGATGCTCACTGTTAATTGTTTAGTTCAATTTTTTAAATTATTGAGCTTAACATTTCAGGAATTTTGTTTGTTTTGCTCATTATTTTCTTTTAAAGAATATCATGGCAAAGAATAGTTTCACCTGGTCTGTCTCTTCATTGGCATTGAAGTCAGTTCACGAAGTTGGCACTAAATGTTCCTCAGGGCCTAATTCAAGGCCAATAGCTGCTCCTTTATCAATTACAACTTCAAGGTAAATGTCTAAGGCAATCATATATTTCAATGATCCCGCAGCCTGGGTTGTCTTATAATTTTACTTTCTTGTATTGTTTTATGTTTCATTAAAAATGTTAAACATTACTAGAAGCAATGCTACCAGACTGCAGTCTTTTACCTGCAGCAGTCAAATCATTGCTAACATTGCTGCCATTATATGCTCAGGATGCCTCATTTGACTTTAAGCAAGGCTTCTGAAATTGTCTCTGTTGACATCTCTCTGTGTCTTGTAATGAACCATTTAGCAATGATGACAATTTTAGAAATATATTGAAGCAATTATATTCACTGCATTTCAAAGATGAGAATAACAGAAGGTTTTGGGGCTGGTACCCCGCTCGTAGATATTGGGTCAATGTGAAGAATTGTGAAGCAATATTCATACTTTTATGCTTGTACTGTAGATATTTAATGAAGGGTGATGTGTAGAACTTTAATGGATGTGATGTGTAGAATACAGGTGCTTCTGACATATTTAAAGAAAAACACTTAAGAATAGATCTTCACTCTGTCCAACACACTAGGCTTTTTAGTAATAGTCTCAATTTACATATCTAGAGATTATGTGGGGCAGTATGCTGTATGTGCATTACTGTAGGAATCTACAGTACATTGTATGTGTGCATGTGTGCATGTTTGTGTGTATGTGTGTGTACAGTATGTGTGTGTAAACCCACCACTTATCAATGGTGTGTTATTCTAGTTATACAACCACATATGATTAACATTTATCAGCCACTTGCATTCTTCTGTATTTAGAGACAATATCTTGCTCACACTGACCAAAATTGTCTATACATGCAAATGCATTGCATTTTTATTTATTCCTTGTTAAGTTACTGTACAGATGTTCCTGACACTTTGTAGATTGCTTATTTTTCTGCAATGTAACAATAGGGCTGGCCACTAAAATTGCCAAAATGTCTGATGCCACTGTTATTGGAATACAAAATGCTGTATCAAAGCACAAGCAGATTCTTATCACTGTGCTTATAGATTCAGTCTAAGTAAGATATTTATATATATATAATATTTTAGGGAGCATAATTGCCTCTGAAACATAACATATCTCACTATTTGTGAGACCAACCAGCAAACCCCAAAAACATGAGAAAGTAACATTGAAAATCTGTTCATATAATGATTATCTATGTTTGGAAATGGATGTTCAAGTTTACACAAATTCTGGCCCTGATTACAATAAGTCCATTATATATTAACCTGGAAGGGAATTACATGCTTTGGAAGTTTTGATGTTATTTTAATAGATTTATGAATCCAGAAAAGGCCCAAGGAAAGTCATACTCTTTATAGACATAAAAGGATACAAGCTGTTTTATATGTAATCTGTATGTGTGTGTGTGTGTGTGTGTGTGCGCGCGTGTGTGTGTGTGTGTGTGTGTTTGTGCGTGTGTGTGCGTGTGTGCGTGTGTGTTTGAGATTGTATTTCTTTTCTTATTTTTCTATCCAACAGCCTGATAGTGTGGCATCCACTGAAATAAAATGTAGGCTACCATTCTTCACCCCATCATGGTCCATTTCCACATCACTGAAGCCTGAAAACTACAATACAGTGGATAATGATGTTCTTTCTATGAAATGAAATGAGATGGAAATAATGTACATAACGACCATGTACTATATACTGTATGTGAAGTCTGGATTTAAAAAGTAGTATTAAACTGCACTTTACATGACCAAATGGACAATCTGTGGATGAGGGGGGGAAAATACAATTATAATGCATATAATCTTATAATAATAATAATAATAATAATATCAATAATGATGCCAACACACTGTTTTGTGTTTTCTTGTGTGCTAATGTCATCATTTTTAATTAACATCTTATTTGAGGTTACAGTATGTGCTGATGTCAGACATGCAGAACATCCTTTGTTGTTTTTTATAGCTCTATCAAGAACATCCCAACTGCTCATAATATATACATCAAACCGTTTTAACCTAAAATCTAAGGTCCTAAAGTCAGTCTGCAAAATTGTTCTGGGTATACTTTTAGCCATATTGATGTCTGTGCTCATACTAAATATCATGAATCGATCAAAGGCTTCTTTGTTGTTATTATTAGCACATCCGCTAGTCTGGGCTGTGCAGAGGACATTTTCAAACGACTCTTGGCATCTTCTGCTTCTTCCTCCTATAAGTGCAACCGAATATGCTCCCTGCAGTTTAAAAGGGAGAGCAAGGGGTTCTATTAATAGCCTTTTTGTTGGAGAGAGGGGGGAAGAGAGATGGAGTAGAAGCATAAGCAAATGAGGAGAAGAAGGCAGGCTGGAAAGAGGAAAGAAAGGACGAAGCAGTGAAATAAATTAAAAAATGAATGTAATTTTTCACCGCAAACTTTGAGCAAGAGTGATCTGGACATAGAAAGTCCTAAAGGATTGTCGAATCATTCAGACTTTAAACGCACATTGCTGGGTTCTGCATTGAGAGCAGGTGTTCGGGCCTCGCTGGTATAGTCTGCTTTAGTCATTAGTCTTGCTTTGATCCAGAGTTTCAGAAAGCTCCGCAGCCCGCTCTGCTCAAACCAGGGCAATAGCCAGCAGCTGAGCCAGCCCCGTCGTTCTCTCCAAGGAAACGGGCCAATGGGAGCTGGGGCGTGCATTGGGGCAGGTGGCCACTACAACTGTTTTTGTTATAGGGAAAAGCACAAACGTGTGCGTGTGAGCGCTCGTGTGCACGCGTGTTGTTTGTCAGGAACGGTTCCTTGCCAACAGGAGCACGGCTGAGCCATCAGACAGGCATGCATCGCACTCACTATCTTGTAATTAGGAGACCGGCTGCGCCACGGGACTTGTCTGTAATCCAGCAGAGCCGCCCTGCCGAGGTGATACGCCGCACACCTCGCTGCTAAGGAGATCAAACCCTGCACGCATTTACTCTCTCCCATTAAGGACATTGAATGGCCCCTCCATCTCTTCAGAGTCTCTTCAGCGGCTTAATCCTCTCTTAAAGTGAAACTCATTCCACCAGATCAGTTGAGCACTGAAGATGTTTAGTCTGTATGGATATGTATTTAGTGTAACACTGTCTGTTATGAGTCCTGTATAGTAATTGGCCATGAGGCAGCTCAAAATCAAGAATAAAGAATAAAGCATCACTGCCCTCTTGGGGTGTTGTTTTAGTAGTGCAGCATAAAGCTTGCTCTCTGCTCTTGCTATCTCGGCGACACTAATGTCTGTGGCTGCAGGCATGGCGATGAACCAAGGCATTAGAGTTACAAATCTGGGGAAATTGAGTCGTTCAACCCACTCGTTTTTATAGTATAAACCAGGGCAGTCCACCCATTGGATTTCTAGACACAAGGGCACACAAGGCATTATATGTCATACAGTTCATCAATGGCCTCACACTGTGTAATGGACTTGCTCAACAGACAAATGTGCGTGCATGTATTGTGTACACACACACACACACACACACACACACACACATACCAGGTGCACATATAAAGCTCTGCCGGGATTACCAAATTTAACCTTCATGTTGTCCTCAGGGTCAAAATGACCAAACGCATACCTCTTTGTGGCAGATAGAAGGCGCCAATTATAATTCTACAACTTACTCACACATATGATGTGCACTGCTGACACAACAAGGTAATGTGTTTGAAACTAGAGGACAACAGGAGGCTTAAAAGGCACAAAAAACCACACAAATGCATACATAAATATTAATAAACATTAATAAATAAAGAAATACACACAGCACTGACACTAAAGAGAAGGACACAATCAGACACAAGCAGGTGGCGCCATACTGTATGCTGGAATAAGATGGTACCATAGTGCGTTTCAAACTCAAAGACAACAGGAAGAATAAGGGCTAAATCTTAGCCATTTCTCAAAAGGGACATCACAACTGAGTACATAGTTGAAAATATACTTTTTTTAAATGTTCATACACAGTTTTAGAGGTCACAGGGAATAAATTATTTTTGATGAGGTTGTGGCAGTATAGGTCAATCTTCCCATTAGGTGTTAATGTAATGTTTAAATATAATGTACAGTAAGACTATCCATAAACATATAAACATATATATATTCTTAAAAGTATGTAGTTTTACTTTAACCACATTAGTGTGTGGAGTGTTATGAGGCTAATACATATCAATCTAAATAAATAATACTGTATTTAATATATTATACAGTATATATTTCAGTATTTGCAGTGGTTATTTGCAGTTTGCAATAAGCTGTCATACATGTTTTTCAATCACAAAGGGGAATTCTAAGTCATTTCCCTAACAACCCCCCGCCAACCCATCAATTCATAACTCTAAACATCATTAGAAACAAACACCTCGTCAAATTAATAGATAATTGTAATAGACACGTATGAAAGTATAATACCTCTTTCAGCAGGACACATTTTAATGCATTCAGTTTTGAGTGACAGTTCCTGATGGAAGCTGGCTAGTAAGTAAGCCCCAACAGCCTAAGCAAAATACCCTAAAGTAATATTTTACCAACTTGTCTTTCTCAAGGTTTCTTGTCGCTTCCCATGCATTTTGAACTCATGGGAATGAACACTGGATGCTTGAGTATCTCCATTACATGTTTTAAATCCACTCATTCTTGTTTCACATACTGTATGTGACCTAATTTCGCAGTGATATTATGAACGATGTAATACCCATACTTACTCAGATAAACAAACAACAATAAAGGCAATGGTGACATAAATACATGGCCTTGGTCATTGAAATATGCATGCTATACTGTACTTCTACAGTTACAGTAAAGCTTACAGTAATATATTCAGTGTCAAATGTCAGTGACAGTGTGTGTGTGTGTGTGCTGTGATAAAGAATGTGTGACATTGTACTGTATGTGGTGTGAATGTAGTGCTGTTCGGGTTCTATTCATAATGTATGCATTGTTCTCTTTCAACAAACAAGTATGTGTCATACGAGGACTTGTCACAGAGAGCTGAGGATTAACAATGGCTGCATTGCTTAAGCAGTACAGTACATTATAAAGACATTGTTAGAGGCTGCAGTTGACTATTTGTGTCTGCATTTGTTTGTGTGTGTATCTGCAGCTGTGAGTGTTCTCAAATGTGTGTATGTGTGTGTGTGTGACTGTTGATCTAATGGTATATAGTAAAGTAATTACGGCACAGCCCCAGAAATGCACTCACCTGTAAAGTGTAACTAATACCTTGTTGTGTGGTCAAAGATGAAACACCCAGGCAGCACAATATCCAACATGTGCGCGCCATGAGAAGTGGTGGGGGCGGGGGAGTAGGGGGGCCGGACATAATGGGGTATAATGTGGTGTCATGGCAGGTGTGGGCGATGAGGAGAGAAGATCGTTACGCAGCCTCAGCAGCTTTAACAGCTTCATTATTCATGTGTGATCAAAGAGAGTGATCCAGTAAAAGCAGCTGAGATGAACAGCGTCTGAACACACACACGGTACACACTGTACATGTACAGTGTGTACCGTGTGTGTGTTTTGATGCCTCTTTCACTGTATAAATGATTTACAGTATTTGACTTATTTACTGTGAGTTTTTTTTTTTTATCTCTGTTGTGTTCAGTTAAAATAAAGTATAATATTTATTTAACCCTCCTGTCGCAAAAGGCAGCCTCGTGGCTCAACCCTAGGAGGGATAATACTAAATATTAATAAAATAATTATTAATTATTATCGTAATTTTAACCTAACCATAACCTAACCTAACCTGACCCATGGACAAAGGGAGGATTATAGTGCAATAATTACCCGCAAAAGACCTGTCCTCTACCTAACCCTAACCCTAAGCCTAACCTAACCCTAAACCTCTTCTCTACCTAACCCTAACCCTAACCTAACCCTAAACCTCTCCTCTACCTAACCCTAACCCTAACCCTAACCTAACCTAACCCTAGACCTCTCCTCTTCCTAACCCTAACCCTAACCCTAACCCTAACCTAACCCTAGACCTCTCCTCTACCTAACCCTAACCCTAAAAATTAACCTTTAAAAAATGTAATTCAGCAAATATGTACTCTCTGGCTGTTCATTCTGTGTGCGCATCGACAAAAATCGTCCGGTGTTTCTACACATTATCTACTCTGTAAATGGGAACACAAACCACTATCCCAACCTTGGTGATGCATGTCCAATTTGAGGGGTGGAGCTTCTGAGGCAGCACCCAATGGCATTGAATGGAGAGGTGTTTTTGTTTTGATTGAGATCAAAAAACAACAATCTTCCTACAGCATCCCTGACTCCACCTTTATTGTAGTTTTTATTTATACAGATGGGGAATTACAAGTCCCATATGTCTTAAGGGCTTGGTCACCTTTTACAACCTCACCTAAAGTTTCAGCTGATATGTTCTCCTGACACAGTCAGCTGCGCACGTATGCTGTTAGGTAAGTTACCTACTGTTTAGAGTGGAACACCTGTCTGTCCGTCTGTCTGTCCCCAGCAACATGGCAGCAACCGCAACATTTCATCACCTTTGTGACACCAGCGCCAGGGTATCTAATTCCTGCACATAGCATGGAGGCTAAGGCAGGGAACCAGAGCCCTTACTAGGAATCAACACAATGGTTTCAAGCAGAAATATTTTATAAGCTAACGAGAAATTAGTCCGAGCAGAGTATAACGGAATGGGCTTTGTGACCCTGCGAGGTTTAGCTCAGTATCAGACAACACACACGCACTCATAATCACGTACAGTAGCTGTGGGACTAAAGAACATTGAACTACTATGCTCAACGACACAAGCTCAAACCTTACACAGTAAAGGCCTATTCATTAGCCGTTTGTATTTTGTAATATGGAGTGGTGTTTGGTGTCCAGGTGTGACATTCCAGGAAGAACTACGTCAAGTAGTAGGCAATTAGTGATGCATTTGCGTCAAACAGAAGCGGTTGGTCTGCCAGAGGACTGAATATATAAGCAGTGGCTCACAGGCTCTCCATAGCTGTCTTGTTTTCAAATTGATCACTAATTACTTTTGTACACAATTACTTACCTGTACAGTATGTACAATGGCCTAATGTGACAGGTTGTAGCTTTAAATACCTTAAGTCAGTCAGTGGAAAGTCACAAGAGGAATTGAATAGATGCGATGACCTTCATCACTTACATGTGACCAAAGAATATCACTTTTTGCGTCTACTTTCATTTATCCTCTTATCCAGCCCTGACTTTCAAACAAAGTGTGTGACTGGTGTCAGGGCAGATAGGAGAGAGTGCCCTTGTGCAGCAAATCCTACGCACCAGTGTGAAATATGAGAGAGAGGCGCTCAGGAGCACCTGGCAGGCACACAGACAGGTAGGTCACTTACAGAACTTTACTAGCGGTGAGAAAAATGAGCCCTGACGCTTCTGACCTGTTATGCTAATGGCTGACGGAGCATAGATGGACAGACGGCCAGGCGGCCAGAAGGACAGACCTGAAAACCAAGTCGGGCAGTTAGACTGACATGCTTAATGTTGTGGTCAGGACCGCATGAGGGGCTGATTATTTCAACATCTACAGTACTTTTATTATTTTTATTATTACCTATATTATTTTGTTTGTTTTTACTATAGTGTGAAATGTGTATATTTTCTTCAATAGTATTTATGGTTTATATTTTTGGTTATCTTATTTTATTATTTTATCTTATACTTCATTGTTGGTTGTTTTACCACATTTGTTAATTGAGGTACAGTATATACAGCATTATAGCACACCCTTAAGCCCAAATATCTTCCCCAGAAAATATGTGAGCCTATGAGGGGAATGTGCTGTCAGAGTTTTGTGAAAAAGTATTTGTAATGTTTGCTTTAACCACAAGGGCTTTGACTGTTATCTTCTGGCCTATACAGTATTTATGTACAGCAGTGTGCAATTGTATAAAATATAACAAAAGTTCAATATCCATTTAAGGGTCACAGGCAAACATGTTTTAGTGAGTAAAACAGACATGTACAGTACTTTATGTAGAGACTCAGAAGATTATAGACAAAAAGATGAAAACAATGACAACACATTTTTACTATTCCCGCAAGTGAAAGGCCAGTGATACTGGAGAGAAATACAATACATACGCAGGTATATTTGTGTTCTAACAAGAAGTATTTGTCTGTAACATTAGACTAAAAGGAAACATGAGGTGACTACAGTGATTGTTTTCATATTGTACTATAAATACATATACATATAAATAATCCACATTGAGACTTCCATATTGTCACTGATATTGAGTTATATGTCACAAAAACAGGAGAATATCAACATTTTAAAAAGAAGATTACAAAACTAAGGAGTTTACTTTCTAAGGAAAACTTAATTCTAGTTACGAATTCAGTTTAGTTGGATAACCTACTCTAATCATAGAGTTATGACACATCTTATATATATATATATATTTCTTATTTTTTTTATTTTATTTTATTTTATTTTATCTCAACATTAGCTTTGATGCTTTGTTACAGTACATACTGTTTACTGTACTTAATATTCACATAAAAGAACTATTCACTACAACTCACACATTTTTGTATCAATAATGTTGGAAAAGATTAGAAAAGTAATAGAAAAGTGATTACATGAATGGCGTTGCATACTGTAGCTCAAGTTAGGGTACTTTAAGGGTAAATTACTAAGATTTAATAAAGATGCACAATGTTGTACAGTTTACATTATACAATAAGGATTTAGTCTATGGTTTGTTGGATGGGTTGAAACTGATACTGGCTCTAAACAAATACACATTGGCTTGTGTGTAAAATGACATGTATTTTGATTAGTAGGGCTGAAAACAGTCCACACATTTCAATAAATCTGTAATCTTAGGTCACTAATATAAATTATTAATTATAATTATAACAAATCAGTGTATAGGACTCTTGTTAATAGATAATAGATCAAAGTTTTCTGATGTCAGACTGGATTGAAATAATTGTCTTTTCCATTATTCCTCCAGTCCCAGGCTTGTACCGTGTTTTTGAGATGAGGGGCCCCTACCACATTATATAGGATTACAAGAATGGAATAACCAGGTGCTTTTACAGCAGCTATAAGATTACTAGGTCGGAATATCGAAACCTTGCTACCTGACATGCACTTTGAAATCCTGTCACCCTAATGGATGAGTATATGAGCTTTTTAGATAGAATTACTAGATTGTGTGTGCTTGAAGAGGTACTGATGGATTCTGCTCCTTGTCATTTTCTGCATGGCTCCTACAAGACAGTAGCAGCTGAATATCCCAATCAAAAAATCAATAAAGAATGATGTTGTCATAAAGGTACAGTCAGCGATTATAAGCTAATACATTTTTTATAAAATTCAGCGAATACCTAATCACATACTGAAAAAATAATCTGGTGTATCTACACATCAATGACTGTAAATGGGAACAGACTGCACCACACAACAATGTCCTGGCCTTTGCGTTTCCAATGTGTGGGGTGGAGCTTCTGAACGAGCGCCCTATAGCATTGAAGGTAAATGTGTTTTTGTTATGATTGAGATCAAAAATCATCAAGCTTTCTCAAGAATAACTGACTATACCTTTAAATACCTTTTAATAGCCCACAGTATACTCCCCAAAGTGCGACCTTCAAAAGAGGATTGTGTAGTGGTAAGGGTTTTCAACTCGCAGCCTAAAGTTTCTGAGTATGATAATTACATGCAAGTATTCCTTAGAAAAATACCTTACCCCTACTACACTACTACTACTGTATACATAATTCACTCTAAATTATATCTGATGAAAAAAGAACAACAACAAAATGAACTAACTGTAAGTGAAAGTGGTAAAAGTAAGAGTGCCACTTCTTTCATTATGACACATGTAATCCCCAGCCAGACACATTCAGTAATCGTATAGCTCCGTCTCTCTAGCATCTCTCTCGCACTGTTGCTCTGTTTCAGATGTCAAGGAGCACCCTTGAATGACCTTGCAGCAAAACATGAGAAGCGGATGTCCCGGGCAATGGCGGGCGTTCATAATCTAGCCACTTGTAAATTGCGAGACGTGTAGTGAGAACAGGAACAGGAGTGTGCCTGCAGTGATTCACACCCTTTCACGGCGAGTGCTTTGCCCAACACAGGGTTTACAGGTGAGGTGACAATGTCACAGAGAGGGACTTTGCTCTTTCCCTCACTTTCACTGACACAAATCACTTTACAGAGAATGAATTGACTTTCCCTCCTGCCTCATAATATATTATTCTATTATAGGGTGTTCATATGCCGCAGCTGCGTTCCCAATGACAAGTCGGGAACATTGCAGCATTGTGCAAAAAAAAGAGCCTAATGGAGAAGCATGTGGAGTCAGCACATTCTGCAACTACACGCGTGTGGTACACGTGTGTGGATTCTGTTGTGAGCGTTTGTACGAGTACTTGTGGGGGGGTGCATGCATTCATATGCATGTACTGCATTACTGTATGCGCAGTACATTTTGCCTATATGTTGTTCTTGTGAGGACTCATAATGTGTGAGTTAAACGCATTGGATGGCAAAGTCTTAAAACCTCCCATGACCTTGGAGCAATGCGCCTGCATCTGCAGTGGTGCTGCTCTCGCCGCAATGTTACAGGGACCCTGTCAGCTCCTGGCTGCGGCGCAGTGGGATGAGGCAATGAATTTTGACTTCAGACACTTGTAATGTAATATTCCCTAATGTCACCAATTTGGCTGCCCATCTGAAAGTCTTCCGCTTTAAGTTTTTCTTTTTTTTTTACTTCTAAGGATTTAAAATAAGCTCCTAAATACCTATTGCTTTAAATTAAATTGGAGGTTGCTTTGGATTATTGATTTGCTTTGAGGGCAGTGAGGGTGTTGTTAATTTGACAAATGTTGGCAAAACACAATGTGCTTGAGTTGGCAGGGACAACTTAAAAAGTTAATGAAATACAATTAGGAACAATGCCTCCCAAACACCCAACAAATAAATAGGTCTTTACTGTATAACAATCAATACCTGGTGCCGAAGAAAACACTGAACACAGGGTTCTTGCAATATCCTCTGAAAAACCAGCTTCAACAATAGGCCTAGCATATGTAAAACTAGCATCATTCATATGCATAACTTTCTTGGTACAGTAAATGTAAAACTAGAATCCTAGCATATAGAGTATAACTACAGTAGGCCTATACAGTACAGTAGGTACCTACCATATTAAATACAATTCTAGTATTCTAACATACAGAATGTTATTTTCCTTCCTAACTAGTATACTATCACTGTTCATATTCAAACAAATCTATAATTGGTATAACAATAAAATTACTTTTACTAGGTCATACAGGACAGTAGTTAAATTGATTAGAAACCATTACTTTTGCTGTAGCTAGCAGTAGAAGCAGGAATTGCATTCAGCTGTTACATTATAAGAATAATTGTTAAATTCGAACTCAAATCAATACAAACACCTCTCCCTTCAATGCCATAGAGTGCTCCCTCAGAAGCTCCTCTCCACATAGTATTGCACAAATGCATTGCAAAGGCTAGGCTATTGTTGTTGTGGGTAAGCACCACTTTGTTTGTGTTCCTATTTCGGAGCCAGGGCTGTGTAGAAGTACATGATTATCTTTTCAGTATGCACAGGGAATGGTGCATGCTGGCTTACAATCGCTAACTATATCTTTAATGACAGGTCATGTAACAATGGAGCCCACAGTATACTCCCCAAGGTGTGGCTGGATTGGATACATGCATATGCAGATGCTTACTCTGCAAGAGTAAGCACTCAAAAAGTGATTGGCTCCTGCAGCCTGGGGAACTCCTATACACCCTATCCCACTGACAGAGGACAAAAGCAAGGAGAGTACATGGGGGACCCTCATATTCGCTGTCCAGTTAAGTGTGAGCCTGCTTGTGTCTCTTTGTGTCTGCATGTTTTGCCTGTGTGTGTACATGGTTGTGCACACGTGTTTGTGTGTATTTGTCTGAAGTGCCATCTCTGGTTTCCTATAGGGTGTTGGATTACCCAATGGGAGCTTTAATAGAGCGGTAGACACTCAGATCTCTTGATTGCGAGTTTGGAAGACAGAAGGCAAAACACAGTCGAATAGCGGAGCAGAACAACATTGGAAAGGTACTCGGGGCAAGACAACTATTGCTGGCAAAGTTGAAACATGGGTGAGTGCTTCTGGCACAAACTTGAACTAAACACTGCACTTATTATGATGTATTTACATGCTGTGTGTTTTGAGGTTAAGATCTGAGAAAGGTTAAGATAGGTGTCGACATATTAGTGGTGTCCTTTCAGTGTGAGATAAGGTTAAATTATGGTGGAAGATTAGCTGTGTGTTGAAAATACCTTTAAAAAAGATTTGACAAACCATTTTGTTGAAGAATTCTTCTGTTGTGTCCAGTGTTACATATTTCAAGGATGTACCCCTAAGTAAATGTTATTCGGAGATCTAATCAATAGATTTAGTTTTTGTGTAACCACTATCTGAATTAACATACAGTCAATCAAGTTTATGTCTTCTCCTGTTTTGTAGCCTGCAATGCTAGCTGCAACAGATCTAGGAAATTCTCCCTGACTGTGTAGGGCCCTCGGTGTCAAGTGGAGACAGAGGTTGAAGCCTAAAAGCTTGTGTCAGGATATCATTACCTATCTGAACCAGACATACAATACAATTAAGGGCTATTTAGAAGTCTACTCAAGTCAACTTGATGTTTAATAGACCATGGTTTGGTGGCTTAATTATCAGTTTTGTATCTGTTTGGCAAAATCAAATCAATACATTCTGTCAACACTTAAAAACATTCTACATCATACAAATGTGAACATGTCATTGTTTCACTAAGTAAGTTTCTTAATGAAATGCAATGGTCTTTTAGTTGGCTATATTTAGTTGTTATATACAGTACAGAGACCCATATATTGAAGAAAGAAAAAGAAAAAATGCTTTTCTGATTGCATTGCACAACAGGCTACATATCATATAGCGAGTTATCTGCTGATGCAAACAGAAACAGTAATAAATGCATAGAAAACCTAATACTATTGCACACTTAGTGAAATATAACACACTTTCAATTTTTTTCTATATCCGAAATAAAAGCACCTGAAGTTGTCCCTCGGCAGAGCACACAGTCTGAATGACAACCCAGACGAAGGTGACCTGGCTGGGATCGTTAATACGACACTGGTTGCAGTGGCCCCTCCTGAACCAGACTGACAGAGTCGTCGCCAACACCAAGACAGGTGATGGAGGTGCCGCTGGTTAATTTTGAGAACATGGATGATGTTGGCATCAACATGGGCGACCCCAACGACTCTGGGTACCCGACTACGCCCACGTCGGAGGCTCCCGATCAGAACCTACCCGCTATTCGCCTCACATCTCCCCGCCAGTCACCACGCAGAAGCCGAGGTCGGCTCTATTCAGGCCATGGGGGGGTTTCACCTTCCTCTCCCCCAACACAAACAACAAAAGGGAGATCCAGCAGTGGTAGTCTGATCTCTAACCTCAAGCTTCTGATAAACAGTGAGTCGCCCACTGACAGTGTTTTCAGTAAGATGCTTAAGGACTGCTGTGAGAATGAAGATATTTTTGAACATCCGGTAATGGAAGAACGAGATCAGAAAGTTGTAATAAATATTTCCGGCATGGTGTTTGAAACACAACTCAGTACCCTGAATCAGTTCCCAGAAACCCTGCTGGGTGACCCCATGAAAAGGATAATATACTTTGATCCCATGAAAAATGAGTACTTTTTTGACCGAAACCGCCCCTCTTTTGATGGTATTCTATATTATTACCAGTCAGGGGGGAAACTCCGCAGACCAGCCAATGTTCCCTTAGATATCTTTGCTAATGAAATTGTTTTCTACGAGTTGGGTCAAGAAGCGATGGAGCAGTTCCGGGAGGATGAAGGATTTATTAAAGAGCCGGAAGTGCTATTGCCCACCAATGAACTCCATCGGCAATTCTGGCTCTTGTTTGAGTATCCAGAGAGCTCAAGTGCTGCAAGGTCGGTCGCCTTAGTTTCTGTGTTGGTCATCGTTATTTCTATATTCATTTTCTGCCTTGAAACTCTGCCAGAGTTCAGAGAGGATCATGACTTTTTGCCTAGTGTAACCCAACTCATTAACGGAACCCAAGATAATTCTGTACCTCGCCGACCTGTAAAAGACATGGTAGCATATTTCACAGATCCCTTTTTCATTGTGGAAACTATCTGCATCATTTGGTTTTGCTTTGAGTTCGGTGTCCGTTTTGTAGTTTGCCCAAGCAAGAGTGAATTCTTCAATAACATTATGAATATCATTGACATTGTCTCAATAATTCCCTATTTTGTCACTCTAGGAACAGAGCTAGCTACCACCCCAGATGAAGATGCTAATGCTGGTCAGAACATGTCCCTGGCAATCTTACGGATCATCCGTCTGGTTAGAGTTTTCAGAATTTTCAAACTCTCCCGACACTCAAAGGGGCTTCAGATCTTGGGACAGACCCTCAAAGCCAGCATGAGAGAACTTGGACTGCTGATCTTCTTCCTCTTTATAGGAGTCATTCTATTCTCCAGTGCCATCTACTTTGCAGAAGTTGACGAGCCTCACACACAGTTTGTTAGCATTCCAGATGGGTTCTGGTGGGCTGTGGTGACAATGACCACTGTGGGATATGGTGACATGTGCCCTATCACTATGGGGGGCAAAATGGTGGGCACTCTATGTGCCATCGCTGGTGTCCTTACCATTGCCTTGCCAGTTCCTGTAATTGTGTCCAACTTTAACTACTTCTACCACCGTGAGACGGAGCAAGAGGAAAAACAGATGATGGACGCAGCAGCTGAAGCCGCCCAGAAAAAGACATCGTCTGCAATTAAGTTTGGGAGCACATCTTCTCTCAACAAAAGCAATGGTAACTGGCAGAATGAGAAAAATGGCATCCATTGCTAAATAAGCCATATGACTAGAGAATTTGAAAAGGAAATTTGAACAATGAGATTCACTGTATACTCTCAGTTTATCTCAGATTTTCACTAATGTGGATTCAGAAATGGTGGGGTTTGTGGATATAATTACAGTATTATCAGGCACAATCTGTGAGGCAGTCTTTACACCATTGTCTAAATGACCTGTATGTGGATGTGTCAAAGTGCAATTAACACAACTCAACAAATACAGTACTTAAATTAATATGGAAAGTATAGATTGGTCATTACATTCTCTTTTATCTAGTATTCATAGGCTACAACATTTAAATCAATCACAAAACGTACTATTGTCTACCTTCATAGTCTATGCATGCAACTGCACCAGATTTACTTATGAGCATAGTATTATCATTATATTCATCCACATTGTTTTTGTTTATATTATTGGATATTATAATTATGATCACTGCACTTCATTATATTGCAAATCTAAAATTCAACCATCCACTAAAAAACTGATGTTATCATGTTAATATACAGTACTCTTTAAATATCATGTATCAATGTATTGCACTGAAAGTTTTTCTATATAGATCCTAAGCACTTTTGGTAAAT
>JAODUG010000020.1:1822232-1841787 GCA_027564795.1 Aphredoderus sayanus | reverse complement strand
ATACACACAGCAATGCCAATTGAAAAACACACAAATCATACACAATCAGATGGCGCCGCCGTGTGGCCAAATCCGATATTTCTGAGTACATTACGAGGGTTTATTACGAGGGTTTATATGATGGTGAATGGAATGGAAATTATGTTCAAAAGACATTCCCCATGCATAGATTTTGAGAGTACATTTTGGACCATTTATACACTGTTAACCAGCACTTGGCAACAAATAACAATAACAAAAAGTTGCCATTCTTGTTTGGCTGCTGACTTGTTGCTCTTCTCTTCCTGGCCCTTTCAACTGATGAAAAGCCTCCAGCATATGTACAGTACACCTTTTCCATAGCAAAGCACTCTGAGCAAAAGAAAAGACTGAAACTGGCATGAGGATTTTCAACCCATTTGGATTGTGGTGGATTCAATGCATGTACTGTATTAGAATAGTAAAAACATATGCAGTAGTTTGGGGGCTTGACAAACAGTCCAGGGTAGCCTGTGATGATGACTGGGCAGGTCTGGTGCTCTCCTGCCTGTCAGCCCCCTTACTGAGATGTAAGGAATGTTTTCAGTCACGGCTCAGCAGTATGTTAGCAATTTAGGATTACCTCAATGTTATGAGAGGGGAGGGTGTATGAGCAAGAGAATGGGTGAGAGAGAGAGAGAGAGAGAGAGAGAGAAGGGGGGAGGAGATTACCTTTATGTGCACTATCTAAGCATGGAAGTGGAAAATTCCAGCGGACGTGTAGTAAAAGAAAAGGAGAGGCGTGTCCGGGCACAGAGGAGGTTAACAGCGGCGAGCTGGGCCTCCAGGGCCCTCAAGTGCACCGAGTGTGGGTGTTGAGCAATCACCCAGGGAGCGACAGAAAGAGAGAACATGAAACATGCCATGAGGGAGAGATGGAAAGATAGAGAGAGGGAAAATAAAGGAGCGGGTGAAATTGAGAGTTCAAAAAACAATAGTGGTCATGCGTGGCCTCGCGTGTTACATGCACCTGTCAGGCCGGTGCACTGCGCTAGGTGTACTAGCCTGTTAGCCGTCTTCCGCTGTCAAGTCTGAGCAGGCCAGGGCGCGCGCCGCTGGGTAACACAAGCTGCTGGTCAAGCCATACACAAGGGCTGTTGTTGGCCTAACACAGCGCCTCTCAAAACATATGACTTGTGCACCATTTGTCGCAAGCGACGAACAGCTTATTTCACTGGCATAAAACATGCCATCAAAAAGTATTTACTGTGTAGTTAACAGTGTTGTTTTAAGAAAATCAAACAACAATGAAAAAAGGATGAGAAGTATTGCTGGGGGGTGGTTTATATATGTACGTTCGTACAACTCCTTGCCCTTCATGTACTGTATGAAGTGTTCCACAACGTCACAGCTAGCTAGCCACGGCAGTGCTGGCACAAATTCCTTTAGAAAATCATTTGTGAAGTGTAGCGAAAACCTGTTGTTGGAAGACATGGCCATAACACTAAACTTTGCTATGGATTGAATGCAACATTACAACATGAATTACAGTGTAGAATAAATAAATCCTCTTGGTCACACTTAACTAATTCACTGTGAATAAAAATAAATCCACTTTGTCACACCGAACTAGTGAATACAAATAAAAAGACTTGCACTATGAATGGTGTTCGTGTGGGTTTGTGTATAATATAAAGGCAAACCTTATTTATTCTCTGTGGCAGGCTTATTAGTCCTAGCCATCTACAGTAGGTGCTTTTCTCTGGGTAATCACCTGGCTCAGGCAGAGTATAGACTATTGATGCCATGGGGCCCTGCGTTTGGGTGACATTGTTTTGTTGTGTATGGGGACGGCCAGCAGCAGGTGTGGCTGTCTGTCAGTCTCCCCGCAGGGTCACACAGCGCTGTTGCTCTGGGAAGGAGGGAGCTGCTGCTGCTGCCAGGTGGCAGTTGCTGGCAAAGACACTCACAGCTTTGTGTCTCTTCCCAAGAGTTACAGCATCAGCTGCCCTCTCTTGCCCGCCCTCCAACACCCCTCACCCCCAGGCCTAACCTCTGCTTGGCCCAGAGTTGGATGTGCCCGTCCGCCCCCGCCCCTCCGGGCCCAGGAACCGGCTGGGCTCGCGGGCTCGGGCCAATCAGACTGGCTAGCACAGATGTGACAGGCTGGGTGGAATGTTAGGAATGCGGAGGCGCCGGAGCGGGTGTGTCCATCTTTGGCCCGGGGGAAGAAGGGGGCGGGGCTCAGCTCAGTATCAGCAGACAGCTCTGCTGTGCTGTGCTCTGGTCTGCCTGCTGGCCTGGCAGGCTTGGCGAGCATAGAAGGCACTGCTAGTCTGCCGGAGATGGCCGGCAGGACTTTTATGGCAATTGTCCTAAGTAGGGCCTTAGCAGGGCCAAGGGCTTCCAGGACGGACTGTGTGAAAAAGGCAGGACTTATGTTTCCCTGGTTGTTATCCGTCTGGACGTTCTGAAAGCTGTTAACCCATACAGTCCTCCCCACCACACACACACACACACACACACACACACACACACACACACACATCTGTGTTTTTGTATGTGTATCTGTGTATATGTTTTATAAATTAAATCATTTTCCTCTCGCACTTTTGTCCAATTTCGCTACCACAAACATCCAGTCAACGTGACTTGGCAAAAATAAGCTAACATTGATTGATATTTTTCCTCCAGGAGACATGTTAATGATATTAGCATTTTTAGAAGGGGGAAAACAGTTTTTTCTTAACCCACGCTGCAGTTAATGCAACATCAGCTTCCTCAGAGATGGGGGGGAGGGGGAGATGTAAAGAGGATTGTGACGTCTAAGAATAGAACAGCCCTCTCTGCCCAACCTGTTTGTGCAGAATGTTGAGTGTAGATGTTATATCTTGAAAAACATGGTCCTGTTTTCTAAGCACTCTGTAATTAGCCTGCACGGCTATGTGAGCACACAGTACAGAGGTGTCAAACCATCTAATGAGCTAATGGAACTAAATGGAATTAAGCTTTATAGCAAAGTAGTGATTTTGATGCCGCCATTTTATTATGTAATTGCTCATATTATCATAGCCAGCAAAGGTGTAATCGTGACCTTTGACCCATGGTATTGAACATTATGTTTGTTAAGAAGCTTTGGAAAAACTTGTTTGGGTAATGTAAAGCCTGTTAGGAAGTTTGGAAAGGGTGCCACCTTTAGGCCATTTGGGGTATTGCCAGTAGGCCTACATGTGCTGTATGTTCCTGTTTCACTTTGAAATGGTAAACGTTTCTTTACAGTATACAGACAAAACTGTTAGTAAAGTATTACCAAACAAAATTTGACTCTTTTTTACAGGTCGTAACGAATTGATTGCACGGTACATCAAGTTAAGGACAGGAAAAACTCGCACAAGAAAACAGGTAAACATTACAAGACTCAAGCCTTTACACAATTTTACCAGTGTTCATATGGCATGCAGCTGGATCTCTATTCAGTATAATTCCTGGGAATAAAAGTTAAACTGCATGAGTGCAAGTCATTTATGAATCCCTTTGAGATAAAGGGCCATATGACATTTAATTGATGTATAATGACATATTCGCTATATCACATATTTTATTCTTTTTAACCCTCCCGCTGTCCTATGGGTCAAAATGACCCGGGTGCCAACCACAACACGGACATATGACATTCCGCAGTTTGCTCCCTCTGCTGGTAGTCTGCTGAAAACCTTAGGTCAGCGGGAGGGTTAAAAACAATAAATAATTATATTGCTCCTTTATTGTTTATAAACAGATTGCAGTCAGTCTACTTGTTGCCGTGTGAGTGTGTTTCCACGTAGGTTTATATGCGCATGAATGTGAGTGCATGCTTCCTTTATGTTCAGCCATTGTCTCAAACCCCTTTAGGTGTCTAGTCACATACAGGTGTTAGCACGGAAGAAAGTTCGAGAGTACCAGGCGGGCATCAAGGTAGGTGCTGACAACGTGGCCTCCGGGCAACACAGACGGGGCGTCTCTTTCCTCCTTGGTTACGGCCTCTCTCTTCCCTTCTTTTCTCTCCTTGTCTCCTCCTCCCTTCCTTCCTCTTGGCTATTCTTCTCCGCAGGTTTCTAGCCATTTGCAGGTTCTTGCCCGGAGAAAATCTCGCGAGATACAGTCAAAGCTAAAGGTATGCGCTTCACCGCGGGCTGGGAGTGGCTGCTTCAAGGCTTGGCTTTGTGCTAACGATACATGTATAGGGTGCACGACAGCATGGCTTGCTTTGACACGAGAGCAGATTCTTTGTCATTCTTTGACAGATGTTTGTTGCGGTGGTTCTCAAACATCCCCTTAGTGCTTCACATCTCTGAGCCATTTTTATTTGCCTCACTCTCACAAACACGAATATGCAATATACACGTGTGCACGTTTTATAACAATTATTATTTAATTTAGAATAATAATAATTGAATGATTAAAAAAAACGGATTAATTCGGAATGTTGACAGCATCTTGTGACCCCCTCCCCCCTCCCCAAAAGCATTCACAAACTCTTAGGGGGGGTCTCCTTCCCCTTCCCATTCCTTTTGAGAACCTAAGATAAGAATACATGTCATAGTCTGGTATTTCGCTGCAAATGTATTTATTTTTAAAGCAAATGCTCTGTAGGTGTTATTTTGTGTGGACTAACTGTGGACTAATCCCCTCGCCTCAGAGATGAAAGTATAATGGCTGATTCAGAAGCTTCTGGTCTAGTGGAATGCTACAGTACATGAGCTGTGATGACAAGCTTGGCCAAAGAACGCATGCTGTTCTTGCTGCAGCTCCGTATCTGTCCTCTGTACCAGCTGTGCATCTGCCTATACTTGTCTGAGACTTCCTCTGTCTTCATCCTTCTCTCCTTTGATACCTCTGACTTCCTTCTTTTTTAATACCCTTTGTGTAATATGAATTTCAACCCTCATGCAAACCCTTCAGAAATGACACTATAGTGGCTCCTTCAAGCCTTTGAGTAATATTGTTTTATATGTATTGTTTTCGCACAACCCATATATTGTTAACAATACATAGCTTGTATTGTTTAGTGCTGACCTCATCTATGATGGAGTAATACATTTGTTTACTACAATGTAGAGCAACGCAAATCAAACACTTCTGTTCATGCAAGTGCTCGGATGGATTTAGAAATCTTTTACAGTAGATGGATGACATACAGTACTGTATCATATTACCACTGTTTTTCAGTTGCCATTCCAATTCAGCATCATCTTCTAGCGTCAATCCTCCATTAATATGGCAGACATTGTTAGCACTGTTAAATAGACAAAATAATATTTTGTATCCCGAAACAAAATGATTATCAGACGTGTAGGGTCCACACCATTCTTTCCTACCGTTAGCTCAATGTGTGTAAAGATTAGTGTGTAAAGAAAATTCAGTTTTGCTTTTGTAAAACTATGATGAAAGATGATGCACAATAACAAGTGCTGTCCCTTTATTAAAAAAACTATAAAAATAATTTGAATAACTTGTGGAAAAATGCACCTTTCTTTACCTTAATTTTCTACCAGAGGTGTATTTTAGTGGCATATTAGTGAAGAGTAAAATGTATACATCTATGTTACAAACACATTATTTAGAGCTGTCTAGTAATAATGGTTTCTCTCTTCTTTGATATAGGCAATGAATTTGGTAAGTGAATTTGACTTAATACGCAATACGCTTCCCCCTCCCATTTGCTTGGCAGGGCCAGTGCGATAATCCCTGCTATCGCCCTCTGCTGGCATGGCATTCCACCCCGTTGCCACCTCATAGTAAAACAATGCTTCAATAAAAGACTGCTTTTCTACAATTGTGCATAATGTATAATGTAGTTGTTTAGAATTTAGAATTCTTGCACAGGGTGCTTTTTGATTTGGGGTGTACTTTCTGAGGCGTACTTGCATAGCCATTATTGCGCTACATGTTATTCATAAAATCAACAGTTTAAGATCTGTACATGGCTTTAGAGAAAACATGAAGGTATACAGAGCTTTAATGTTTTGTTGCATAAGTTATTTTAAGATTTGAAAAATATTATATAATAACCTCAAATAAGTATTGGATTTTAACCCTTAACTGTGCCTTTGGGCACTAATACTGTGTCTTGTGTTAGTACTTTTGCAGTGGGAATTCATCCTGCCACTAGTAGATGGCATGAAGGCATAACTGAATATGTTTCCCTAAATAACAGATTAATGCTTTCTATTGTTTTCTTTTTTTGAGATACTAATAATATCACACACCTTTACTTTGTCTCGTGGTCGACACAAATAACAGTGGAGAAGTGTTTCTTTTTTTCTGGCCTGCTGCCTGCTTTTTCCTGTCTAAACTGTTACTTTTAATATTTCTCTTACGTTGAACAAAACATTTTTTTGGGTTTTCACAGACCAAGAGCACACGTGTTATTGTGAATGAGGAATGGTTTAATTATGTAGACAGTAGATAGATCAACTTTTAAGTCAATATCACCACATGACTCAACTGTGTACAACTGTGAAAGTCTGTGAATGTTTTTTCTTTGGTGTAAACATAATATATTTTAGTTGTTATCTAGATACGTTATGTTTATTTTTTTTTTTCATTCTTGTCAATCAACCAATGTAGAGAAATAACAAAATAAAGCACTATGTTTACTGAAGAGTTTAACATAATTAACAACATAAGTAAAATACATTTTCTTTTCAGTAAGGGTGGCAGTAAAGTGGGCTATAGTGCCACCTTGTGTTAAAATCCTTATTTGCCCATATTTACAGGATCAGGCTTCCAAAGACAAGGCCCTGCAAAACATGGCAGCATTATCTTCTGCACAGATTGTCTCCCCAAGTTTAATCAAGACTCAGCTTCCACCTCTTCCCCCTGCTCCCTACCCTCCACAAGCCAGAGTAAGGTCAAGAAAGAAAGAAATATAGTTGCCTGTACTACACCTTTGATAAAATGGACAATATGTAACTTTTTCATACTGCTAATATGATAGATTTGTTAAGCATTCATGAAAACAAATTCTTCTTGTTATTTGGTTCGTGTTAGTTCTGGCCTGCCACGATCCCAGGACAGCCTGGACCCTCTCAGGAGTAAGTATTCCAGTCAGCGATTATCAGAACTCAGCAAGTTCACATAAAGGTTGCTTAAACCTTGTGAACCAACAATGCATTCTCATTCTGAGCTCAGTTATCTGCCAGATCTGTTGCCAAAATTTGCCCTGTTGTCAACGTTTATGAATGTCTCTGTCAATGCTGATTGTTTATCACAAGCTTGGAGTTAGCAGGACCATAAGCACATCTGGTACCGGCTAAACATATACTTATAGGACTGACCATCTTACATGTTCCTTTATTTGATCAGCTATGCTAATATGTTCATTGTTAAACTACTACAATTAATTAAATACAATATGTTTTTTGGACTTTATATGTATTTCGTTTCAACAGAAGGTCTCGCTTACATTGCTAAAAAACAAACAAAAATAAATGACTGCACCGTTAAAATGGGACACGTGTATGGGATAGAACAGTGGTGGTTTGATTGACTATCTCTGGCATGTTTAACGGATCACGTTTTTGCACATCAGGCTGGTTCTAGATCTCAACCCGGGAAGGACTCCTGGGCTTGGCCGCACCAGCCATGCGTAAGTTCCCTGGTTCAGCTGTGAGCACAAAAAAGCACGGACTCTGCTCCAACACTATTATACTGTTTCCTGCACTAATGTAAACCGCCACCAGGCCACGAAACTGCTTCCAATTCAAGGGAATCGGTCCGAATGGCCTGAGAACACATAGTTCTCATGGACAAAGTATTTTAGAAGAAATCACATCCACTTGTTTGGCATTGTAGGAAGCAGAGGTGGACTTACGCCTAGCTGGTGCCGCGACACATGCCTGGCAACACTAGCAATGTTTCTAAGCTGAATGAATACAGATATGTAACCAAACTAAAACCCACTTCGTGCCGAGACCAATGAGGCTCTCTAGTGCTGAATTAGAAATGCCAACTGTCACAGTGTCTAGTGTAACCGACTTTTTCTGTTTCAGCATTAAGCCTTTTGCACAGTCCCCATACACCAACCTTGCAGGGCCCGTGCCACCGCCTATATCAAGTGAGTAAAAGCTCAAGTTCAAGCTCAGCTAAGTGACATAGCAGGGTTTTATTAACACATTACCTTTCGGTTGGTATTAGTATTGGATGTTGCTCCAAAGCCCTTTCGAAACCAACAATGTGTCACGAGGCTCCTTGGCTATTGCCGATACCGGTGATATTAAATATACTGGCACACAGGTAGTGATGAAGTTAGTATGAGTTACTATGGTAGCATAATAATAAAATAATAATACAAATATTTTATGTAACTACAGTGAACTTTCAAAAACATGTACTATACTCTAGAATGCAGTTTCACCTTATGACCAAAGGGGCCACTAACCGGCCAAGTTATATTGTTTTAGCTTGTGGGAAGATAATAATCACTTACTGGTGGAGGCAGTTGGCTGACTTTATGTGCTGTGTGTTATTCAGACTATGAGCCTTTGGCCCCCCCTCCAGCACCAGTGGCTACAGCAGTGCCAGTGTGGCAGGACCGGACCATTGCTTCCCTCAAGCTGCGCATGCTGGAGTATTCTGCATTCATGGAGGTCCAGAGGGATCCAGATAATGTGAGCTAAGCAGATGTTCTTCTTATTTGACAAGAAGTTGTTCAGAGCTTGCAAACAGATATAACACAATGGTTCTTATTGTTCATACTGTAATAATAAAGTAACTAGATTGACAAAACAGATGTATTTATTTTCATTTATTTTACTTAATTCATTTTTATTTGATTTTTGTGAAATGATTGCCAATTGACTTGTTACATACTTTATTTATTCACACAGTATAGAGGTACTTGTTAGTACAGACAAGTCATTAGTACAGACGAATTAAGGAATATCACTAACCTACTAAGTTTGCAGTCACAATATGTAATCCTAGTAAGCCTATTAGGGAGTTTCTTCATCCACATCGTATGCCATGCCACCCTGACATTCTTTCTTTCTTTCTTTCTTTCTTTCTTTCTTTCTTTCTTTCTTTCTTTCTTTCTTTCTTTCTTACTGTGTTCCTGCTGCAGTATAGCAAGCACCTGTTTGTCCACATCGGTCAGACCAACCCCTCCTATGGCGACCCTCTGCTGGAGGCTGTGGACATACGGCAGATCTACGATAAGTTTCCTGAGAAAAAGGGCGGGCTCAAAGAGCTGTATGAGAAAGGCCCTCAGAACGCCTTCTTCCTAGTCAAATTCTGGGTGAGATTATACTGAAGTCCTTCTGTGTTACATGATCCTGTTGTGTGTCATTATATATACATATAAAGCAGATATAATATGTGTGCTTTTAAAGGGCACTGAAAGTTAAATGGAAATGTGTGTTATGAACTTCAATAATCTTATGAAGTGTATACCCCTGACAGGCGGACCTGAATAGCAGTGGTATGCAGGATGGACCTGGCTCTTTCTACGGTGTTAGTAGCCAATACAGCAGTGCTGAGAACATGACGATCACTGTTTCCACCAAAGTCTGCTCATTCGGCAAGCAGGTGGTCGAGAAAGTGGAGGTTAGTACCCTCAATGTTTGTGGCTTCTTTTCAGTTGTTTTATAAATTTGTCATTGTGTTGTATATTTGCAGTGACAAACTCTACAGCATGTACCTAAACTCAGGTTTTAACTGTCTTGAACCCACAGACCGAGTATGCCCGGATGGAAGGAGGAAAGTGTGTTTACAGGATCCATCGTTCGCCCATGTGCGAGTACATGATCAACTTCATTCACAAGCTTAAACATTTGCCTGAAAAATACATGATGAACAGTGTTCTTGAAAACTTCACCATCCTACAGGTAACAGTTAATTATGTTCTTATTTAGGGAAATTTAACATAATAGATAAATTGAGGTAAATTGTATTGTACTATTCTAGAGGGAGTGATTTCAGGTCTACTGTAGGAGAAAAAAATTCCATGTTTTTTTTATCCCTAGCGCCATATGCTTAATAACAGTTAGCACTCTTCTTGTAATATCTATGTGAATTGCACTTTTGCATATTTCAACAATTTGTACATGGGATGAGTACTTCCTCTATTAGCTCTATGCCTTTTTGTGTGAATGTTTGTCGCTGTTGTTGTCATTTCATGTTCTGCTTTGAACCCTGGTTGAAAGACAAATTTCCCCTAGTCGGCCAACAATAGCCTATAGCCGAACTTAGTTCTACCAATGCTCTCTGTTGAACCTATCACTGCTTTGTGCAAATACCTTTGAGCCATGTGCTGTAATTTTCCTGTGAAAAACAGATTATGAATAAAAAATGGATAGATTCATGAATAAGCACAAAGCAAAATCATATTTGTTTGTCTGGCTATATGAATGTATCCTTTATTTACATTTTTGTTTTTGCATTCTATTTTGATAGGTGGTGACCAACCGTGACACACAGGAGACTTTGCTGTGTATAGCATTTGTTTTTGAGGTTTCCACAAGTGAACATGGAGCTCAGTATCATGTCTACAGACTTGTTAAAGACTAACACCCCTTCAGGGAAGTTTGGGAAAACTGCTGACTAAAGCGTAACACAATCTTTCTTCAGACTGCTCAACTATCCAGGAAAGAACCTTTAAGCAATGTTAGATTCAACTAACATGGACATATTTGACGCTCCGCAGCGCAACATTGCTTATTGACTTAGCTGGGAAGTCAAAATTTGTTTTGAAAAATGAAAATTATTTTGAAATTCACAAACACATTATATGAAGTAGAACACCTTTTCAAGAACAATAGGTGGATCTTGAAATGTTTTACTTGAGAGAATGAGAATGGTTGGTAGAGATGCTAGTATTCAAGGGAACACACTCAATAAGAAGTGTGTATAAGGATGTGAAAGATGAGAAAAGTATAGGACCATGAAAAAGTAAAACCTGTGTTAAGAGGTGTTGTTACAGTGGGTAATTTAGAACAACAAAAGTGCCTTTTCTCCAAAGACAATATCATTGCCTGCCACTTCAAATAGCCTACTACCTCTTTTTATTTTTAGTTTTCAGTGATAAAAAAGAAGCCACATTTTGTAAAACCATACTGTAACTATGCATTTCTCTTTGGATATTGTTCTGAAGTATGCTTTTTTTTCTGAGCACATAGAAAGGCAGTTTTTTTTTCATCTACATTTTTTTAGAAAGTAATTGTAGAGTTTTACAGGCTAAATGTACAGAAATAAGATTGATTTGTGTTACCATATATCATATCTACAGTAGTCTCCACTTAATAATGTTTTGTACACGATAGATAGACCTGATACCACAGTCTAACATGCAGGGTTATCACATTGGATCCTGGATAATGTTTTGTGTTCGAGAACGTGCGTTCATGCACTTAAAACTATCAAGAAGGGGTAAAGCAACTGCAGTGCTTATGTTCCCTCTTGAGTTATGTAGCCTAATTAAGATAATTTGTTTCTGTACTGTGAGTAAGCGGATGCTAAAGGAATATGTGTTACATAGGAGTATTCGGGGGACTTATTGTTCACATTTGTGATTAACTTTTACACAGCACAGAGACCATGCTCTGCAAAAATGTAAAAATTAATGATCAGTGTTTTATTTTGTTTGATATATAGTTTATAAATATATAATATACATAAGTGTGTGTTGAACATACGTTGACTCATTTAATTTTAGGACAAAACACTTTGCTGACATTTTTCATCAAATTAACAGACATAAGTGGTTGTGAAACTGAGCTATTGTCTCTGTGCTGTGTAGTGTGACCATTGATTGTTATTTATAGGGTTTGAATAATACAGGTGGGAGGGCAGGGCAGGTGTTTTATTGACCATAATGAAAATATCACAGGACTGTATACACGTCATCCTATGGATCTCACAAGACAAGAGATCCTGTCGTGTGGTTCACTGGACAATTTTGTTGAAAAACTTAACACACTCGTATGGTTAGATAATTGCACCGGGCTTTAAATGTCATATTTCAGAAGCTAGAATCAATAACTCTCCTCTAGCAGTTTTTTATACAGACATCTTTTTTTACCATTATACAAATGAATTAATATTTTTGTTTTGATTCTGTTTTTCGGACTTTCGGTGTATGCCATATGCTTCACTGAAAAAAATGTGTGATTGTGTTGATATTGATAATGATTAATGAGATATCTAATGTATCATATTCAAAATGGTGTGGGCAGGTTTTTTGGTTAAAAGGTGGTTTACTATTGTTTTGGTTAACATTGTGCATTGCAATTTTATATTTTCTGTTGCCTTCAAAATAGGGGTTGTAATATGTAATCAAACAAAATGTATCTAACAATAAAAGACGCATGGTGCCTTTGGGGCCATTTTCCCCAGAAAACATAATAAATGTGTTTGTAAATGTGTTTTGTCCATGATGTTTTGCCTTCCTTCATTGTTTGTCGGCATTTCGTGATGAAAATATAACCCAGTACTTCTACAGAGCCTTGGCTCCGCAAATAGGAACATAAAGTGGCAAGCACTGCTCTGTCAAGTCACAACAATGCCCTAGGCTTCGCAACGCGTTTATTACGTTTTCAATGTGTGGGGTGGAGCTTCTGAGGGAGCACCCTATGGTAAAGGAAGAGAGGTATTTTTGTTTTGATCCGAGTTCTGAATTAGCAAGTGCTTTCGAGAATGGAACGGCTCTTAATAATACAACACAAATGAAATACATATCCCAGAATTCAACGCTAGGAGAAGCAAAAAAAAAAAGAAGAAAAAAAAAAAGAATGAAGTCAGAGGGAAACCGCAGCACTAGACACATTCTCCTCCGTCGACTGTTCGAAACATAAAGTACATGGCACCACTTATCGAAGATTGCTTTTGTTAATTAAAAAAGGAGCAGGTGGGGAGATTCTGAAAACAAACTACGACACTGTAGTACCAAAGGGCTAAATCTCTGACTACAACGGATAGTACTAGCTAAGACGCTACTGCACTGTGCTTATAAGGTGAGTTAAATTAAGCACCAAAACAGCTGCAAACAACTTGCATTACTGTAGCCTACAGTATATAGCAAGATTTTGGTGAACTTTGCAATTGATTGTATTGCATGTATCCAACTTGTACACTTTAAGTTGAAACATTATAATTTGAAGTTTAAAGTTATACGGCGACATGTATAATAGCACTTTAATTCATAAATAGTAGTTTTCACAAAGGTTATGACTTCTATTTAAAACTACCTGCATTACATATCTGGTTTTGTTGACATAACATCATGAGACGTCACTGGTTTTGTGTCACATAATGCAGTACTGTACTTACATTTAAGTAAAATATTAGGTATTGACTTGCCTGACATAGGTGTGTAGGCTAGTACATGATACATTCCAAATGTTTTTATACAGTATTCTATTTTAACAGCCAGCTGTTTAGTAGAATGTGTTAAAACATATTTGTCAATTTGCTCACGTTAGGTACACTAAAGTAAGGCTCAAGATGTTATAAATGCAGGACTTCCTGTACATCACATCATTAGCCATGCAAGGCTAAAGAGGAAACATTTTGAAATACAGAGAACAGATGCTTTCGGCCCATCATGGCCTTCACTTCATTTATGTGTGAGAAAGCTATGTCAGCATTGTTTTGCGCTCAGCATCATTGTTGTGGCACCCCATTGTCGGTGCAGTAGCCTCCTACAGTGTCTAATTATTATTGATAATATCAAAAACGATCCCATGTATATGAAATATTCTTGCTTGTGACAGCAATACTTCTTTGTGACAACATCCTCTGATTGGCACTAGGCTGACTAAAATACATGCAGGTTTGTAGGGATATCAAAGATGGTGTGCCTCTTCTTAAAGTGCTGCTGTAACTGTTCTCAGTGCCGAGAACCCTAGGTTTAACACTTGGTCAGAAACATTTTTATGTGCTGAACGAAGCGGTTTCATTGAGATGTGGGCATCAGTTTGGTTTACCCTTCGAACCACGTTATTGTCAGACAAAAAATATGCTTTCATCCTACAGAAAATAGATGCGAGTCTGTCAAACATGCTTTATAGTGCAAATGCGTGTTTATATATACAACTACATTATATATAGTAGTCTCAATATAACAATGAATGCACACTGGCACTTTTGAGAATGGCTTCATGCTGATATTCTTTCAGCGCCATCCACGTTTACTGACCTAGCCACTACCCGAGAGCAACTGCTGATTCTCTGCTCCACCAACATGGCCAGTAGAGACACTGTTACACTGCGTGTCTTCTCCCTCAACTGCTGGTGAGCGTCACTGCTATGGTAATGATTCGTGTGCACCATATTATATATCCATCATGATGTGTGGGGCAAATATTATGTTATGTTGTCCGTCTTCTGTTTTTAGGGGGATCCGTTACATTAGCAAACACTGTTCTCAGCGGTATGCCATGATTGGAGAGATATTGTGTGAAGAAGACTATGATATTGTTTTACTGCAGGAGGTTGGTGCAAATACACAATACTCCATATCCTTTCTCAACTATGTTGGTTTTGTGTAAGATTTAGTGGCATTATGAAATAAGTAATTTCCGTGTGTAGACATGACATAACTGAGCAGAATGAGTGTTTTGTCTCCACCATGAGGTCCCTCAGTTGAGAATAACATGCTGAACTGGGATTTGGCTATTGTGTTTGAAGGTGAATAAGTTGCACATAGAATGGACAGGGTACATGTACTACATGCACATAGGCTCATGCACCTACAGTGTTGATGTGTGAAAGGTACCTGCTCTATATTAGATCAGCAGTTTTACAATTCACTGTTATCAGATATCTTGATGGTTGAATGGTTACTATTATGTTAGACAATGAATGTTGTAAAATGTATAGCGGTTTGCCATGATTGGTGTATCTCTTGCAGGTTTGGAGTGAGAAAGACTATCTCTACTTGAAAAAGAAGCTTGCCTGTAACCATCCACACACTCATTATTTCAAAAGGTAATATTTTCTAAGATGTATGTGAGTAATAAAAGTCATTCATTCAGTATAATTTAATTAATTCAAAAAGTTGTAATTTATCATCTAGTTAGGTATTCCACTCCAGTGTAAAAACCTATTAGTAATACTGCATTAAACCAATCATGGAAAAATGTCTAAAGGTGTAATATCTTGCTTCAAAGGATTTTTGCAGTATTTCCCCCTAATGCTTTTTGGACCTCCATATCAAGGCAACTAATCTTAATCATCAGTGGTTTTCTAATCCGCTTTGTACTTGGAACTTTGTACCTACCTCCAGTACATACAGTTCTTAGTGTTAATATCATATTGGGATATAAGCCTGGGATATACAGTTTTGTAGTGTTTTAACTTTTTTCTAACTAATTTCTTACAATACCCTGTAAAGTTCTGCAATTAAACAACATGTTAACTATGACATTCACCCCTGTGGTGTTTTTCCTTTTGCACTTCAGTGGGGTCATAGGGAGTGGACTGGCCATTTTCTCCAGATACAGAATCCATGATACATTTCTCTACCGCTTCTCACTTAATGGTTATCCGTACATGGTAAGTTTTGAAATTAGAAATATAACAAAAAAGTAGGGGTATATCCACCACACGACCTGGTCTCATTTTCAAAACAACATTCGCAGTATTTTTCCCCCAACTGTGATAAATAAAACAAATGTCTGACTATTTGTGTAGTATAAGTATAAGTGCAAAGCTTTAATCGCACATAGGTAGTTTTCCTCTGAGGGATGTGGTTTGAGCCATATAGGAGTGTCCCCATTATTCCATAATGCTGTTTAATAGGATCATTAACCACTTAAGGCCAATTTATGCTTCTGCGTTGCATCTATGGACGGCGTAGGGTTCCTGTAGCCTCTGTCCTACGCCGTAGCCTGACGCTCGCCTCTCCACAAACGTGTCTGTCGACGCAGGCAGCTACAACTGTCTAGTGGACGCAAGCCCCTATGTCAGAGTGCTTTGGAATTGGGGATCTTTAAAACAACGTGCTGTGCATGAACAGACTCTCTTTGACAATCCTGGTAGGGTTATAAGATTCGCTGGAAAGACAAATGTTATGCGTGCCGCTATTATTATTGTTATATGCTTGTTTCAAAACCTTTACACTATTTTGTAGTTCGGTAGCTATCAAGTTCCGTATACTGGGGCTTTGCATGGACAGTCAACTCAATCATGTCCGCGTGACCGCCAGACCAGTGAGAAAGTATATATGCTCACGACGATGTAGACTACAGCATAGGCTCAGCATTGACTTGACGCAGAAGCACAATATATCGGCCTTTACTGTATGTCTTGCCAAAATAGCTTGTAGAGTTAAGTCAAAGGTTCACCATACACAAAGTCCCCTTCGAAGATGTGTCATGGGTGGCAGTCCCACTTGTGTTAGTGCTGTAGTAACCTAGTAATACCATGGTACCTGTGTTTGCCTTTCCTCACAGGCCCACCACGGAGACTGGTTTGCAGGGAAAGCTGTTGGGTTGGCAATAATAAACATCCGCCAAATGAAGGCACATGTCTATGTGACTCATGTAAGCTCTTTTGTCAACAGCTCCCATACACACAGATGTTTTTGTGTTTGTCAGTGTGCTGACTTCCTGTGTGTTGTCTATCTATTGTAGCTGCATGCAGAGTACTGCAGGGAGAAGGATTCCTATCTGCCTCATAGAGTTGTTCAGGCTTGGGAGCTGCAGCAGTTCATTCGGTAGGGTGACTTTACCTTATTACAGTACATACACACACATGCATACTGTACATACACTGTTAAATATATGCTATATATTATTATTTTGGTTGTGCAACTTGTTTATTGTCATTATAATGGTCTGATAAACAATAGTGGCAACAACTGTTCATTGCTGTTTCAGTAGAACATATTTGTTAATGGTAAAACTGGAGCAGTGAATACAACTGTGGCTTGGTCATTTATATGATATATTAATTTCTGCCTTGCTCTTCCATTAGCCATACCTCTGTAGGAGCAGATTTGATCATTCTTGGTGGGGATCTCAACATGCACCCTTTGGACCTTGGGAACAGATTAATAAGGAATTACACAGGGCTGCAAGACTGTTATTTGGAAACTGCAAAGTTTGATGTATGCAGTTCCAAGCATATAGCACTCATATTTTTTTTATATTTACTGTGATTCTAGTAGGAAGTAGTTACCCAGGGGTGCCATCTGATTCTTCAACACTTTTCTGTTGCAGGGGTGTGAAAATGGCGTAACGTTAATAGTGGATAACCCTTTCATTAACAAGAAAGATATTATGCCCTTTGAGAAGGGAATCAGGATAGACTACATCCATTTTAAGGTGAGAAGAACATCTATTCAATTAAACTCAGTAAGTTCACATTAGTCACTAAAAAATTACTATACAGCGCCACCATAACTTGTGTTGTTATTGAGCTTACAATGATTTCTCAGCTCCCCGTAAAGTATTTTGTGACCGATAGTCACCAAGCAATGCAGTAGATATTGTAAGTGGACTTCTAAATAGTTTGTTTTGTTCCCAGGGATCCAATAAAGTGGGGATTAAATGTGAGGCCATGTCCACCACCAAAGGCTCAGTCCCTGATCATCCCTTCCCCTACTCAGACCACGAGGCTCTGACCGCTGAGCTGAAGTTGGACCTGCTCACCTCAGATGATGCAGGAGCAAAAAAGGAAGACTGCACTGCAGGTATTGTCACATAGCGGTACAAATCTAGAGAATGATTTAGCAGTTTTGTGTCCCAGACTGGTAGGTACAGTTATATGATTTCCTAACTCTTAGGCTCACAGAATCGGTTGCTGTTTTTTAACCTCTAATTGGTTTTATGAACACTAGAGACAGCTTTAAAAATGGGGAAAATAGGATACTTTAAACCATTTTGTATTGCTTAGCTTCCAAATGACTGTTCTGTATATTTATTAACTTGGCTACGCCCTTGTAATTTGAACTGAGTTTCAATTTCATCCTTGGCCTTGCCATGTGTCACTTCACTCCCTTCTGCCTTAAGACAAGGTGGCTGAGCTGGTGGACATTGTAACGGAGGCTCGCACTGAGATCAAGGTAGGTCTGCACTGTGCAGAGAGGATGCGCTACACAGCAGCGCGTACCGGAGTGATGGGGCTGGCTCTGCTTCTCCTAGAGCTGGCCATCGCTGCTGTACCCTGGCTGGCCTTGGGAGCAGAGCAGCCTTTTCCCCGGGCCTCGTTCTACCTGCTGGGGGCGCTGTGCTTCGCCATCTTGCTGAGCTCCACTTTGTTGTACATCTTCTACACCATGGAGATAAAAGCTCTTCAGGGGACTGAGGACCAGATGAGGCTGGCTGTTGGCAGCCTGCAGGAGAGGCTCCGGGGTTTTCCACTGGCTCAGCAAGTCAACTCACAGCGGAGGCCCCTGGAGGGCCAGGAGCCTTGTACCCTAGACTAAGAGGAATAGGACCGTAGCAGCTGGTACAGGGTTAGACTGAAGGAATGAAGAACTGTTCACCCTGATCTTCAATGTGTTTAATGCTCTTGAGATTTCTATTTTTAGTTTAACAGGAACTGTGACTGATTGTATCTTAAACAATTGAGCCCATAATGAAGAACGTTTGTAATGTATTGCAGGGCATGATTATTTTGGTTGGACCTAATTTTTTTGCTCTATGCACCTGTTCTTAATATACTTTGAAATGATCTATACAATTTCCGAGTACACCATGAAATTCATGCTTATGGGGCCTGAAACCTCAAGCCACGTTTTAAAGATATGATGAGTGATTACATTACTTCTCAGGTTGAAGGTAGACAATCCTCTGCTGCAATTATTGTTGCAGTTGCTGATGTCAGCGACCATATATTAAATCATATAAACTAGCCAATAGGCTGTCAGATGTCCTGCCTGACAGGCGTAAGATGTGAAACATGGTGTGTCCACACCTGGCCAGCCATCCAAGAGGTCTTATAGAAAATGTACTGCATCTTCCTTAATCCATCATGTGTACAAAGTATGTTTAAGATAGTTTGTATTCACCTCTGACGTGAAGTCATTGGGAAGTATAAGGCTGCTCACATTCAACTCTGCATTCCACTGGCGGGACCGTACAATATATTTTGTTTATTTTGTTTAATATAATTTTGCTACTTGGATCCAAACTGTAGGTAACATGTTTTAGGGGACTTTGATGATATCATGACAAGCATACATTCTGTAATCCAACTTCAAATTGACTGTATTTTTTTTTTACTTTTACTAGTGCTTCCATCCCTATCTCAGGGAACTACTTTGCTATTGCATGCAGTACTTACAGTATATATTTGTTCCATTCCAATTCAGATAGCACATGCAACCCCAAATCTACGCTGATATTATTTGTTGCACATATATCATTGTTTACTTTAATCTTGTATTTAAAATATAGTAAATATTGTTTTGTCAATTTTTAAAAAGTAGTGCCTTGACCTCATCGCATACAGTCACTGTCACAGTATGGTAAATGGAGTTGTTGCTTATAATGTTTATTATGGGTCCATTCCATCCATAGATTGAACTAGTGAAGCAACATATTAACCCTCGTAATGTACTCCGGGTCAGAATGACCCAAATCACTAGCTCTTTGTGGCAGATAGAAGGCGCTAA
>JAODUG010000020.1:1805810-1822132 GCA_027564795.1 Aphredoderus sayanus | reverse complement strand
CACACACACACACACACACACACTCACACACACACACACACACACACACACACACACACACACACACACACACACACGAACACACACACGCTCACACAGACCTTGCCACAACTGCCATGTTAATGTTGGACGAGAGCCAGCAGTTGGTCTGTATGTGAGTGTCTTACTTTAACATAGGATGCCAGGGAAACCCCGAGCCACCCAGCTTGTCTCTCTCTTCTCTCCCTCTCTGACTGCCATCTGGCTCCAGTAAGCAGGCCCCTGACAGAAGCGCTCAGACAGCTCAGACTTACTGGTCTGTGTGGTGTTAACAGGGCTTATTCTATTCCCTGAAATCTCACTGGTGAAGATTCAGGGACAGTATGCCTCTCATCAGGAATGCAATAAACAGTTGCAGATTTCTACTTCGTTGACTATTGTTTACGTTATAATTCATGAACAAAAGAAAAGACAAAGAGATTAAACGAAAAGATAATCAGTCACAGTGCTGAATTGAATGTACAAGGAAATGACTAGATGCTGATAAAATTCTCATATCATTTGAATGAGCTTTTATGTCCCTGTGATGTTTGGCCCTCTCAGGTCCCCTGAGATGTGTCTACTGTGGCACAAGTGGCATGAGGCCAAGCCTGACTGTATCGGCTGTGATTTATAAGAGTCCAGGGAACAGGAATAAATGAGAGAAGAGAGCATTAGGACATAAATCATCATCATCACAATAACTACGCCATCATGAAACACCAGCCAAACCTTTGGTCGTGCAAAAAATGAGGGCATGAGAGAAAATTGTGAGGACCATAGAAAAAGAAGAAGTGTGAGAAAATGGAGAGAGCGCAAAGAGCAGATATGGCTGGTAAACTTATATGACTACGATTTGTCATGCCATCCAGGGCCTTGAAATTAGCCCTTGTGCCCATCCACTATCCACATCAATCAGACATATATTGTTTTTCTCTTGTGGAGAAGGATCTATATGTACAAAATGTCAATGATTCAGGTGAAACGTTTTCAGTGTGATTGCTAGTACCTCTATAACAAGGCACTTCAGCATCTCTCAAACAATGGCTTTATAAGTACATTTACTCCAACAAATGTTTCTGCAAGTATTTTGATTTGTTTTATTTGGAATTACAAAAGATGGCAACATGACGAATGGACAGTTCAACATGTTGTCTGGTCTTGGTCTTTGTGAAGACAAGATAACAATCTCATTTTGAGTATCTTTTCAAGGTGTAGTGGCCACTAGCCAGTTGGTTTTTAAGTCATTCATCTTGTTTACTGTACCTCAGGCTAGCCTCACTGACTGACCTAGCCCTTACACACTATTAGGAGCTATGAGGGTCTGAACCCATTTCACACACAATTTAGGCTTTGGTCTGAAAGACCAACCATGCTGTGTGATGTCAGTGTTTGGAGAGCACAGATTGGAAACCTCCCCTCCTTGTCTTCCCCCTTTCCCTTCACGCCCCCTTCCCCTCTCTTCATATGGTTCATGTGTTGCTGATTACCCCTGAGTCCAGCTCTGAACTCTGGTCTTCCACTTTCTCCCCTCATATGGTTTGAGGCATAGGCGCTTTCCTCGATGAAAATCCCTCCACGATCCCATCACGACTCCCAACCTAGAGTCTGTCCAACCTGTCCATGTCAACACAAGTCATGGACAGTGTGTGCTGACCGTCAGGGACACATGCATGCATGCATAGACACCGACACAGTAAATGCAAACATACAAGCAAACAGACAAACACATACACACACAACAGACACAAATACCTGCAAGTTTCGAAACCCCGTTCCCAGGGGATTCTCTGATTGACAGTTCCTGCCCCTGCAAGGGATTATGGTAGAAGACGGGGGGTGGCTTGGTTGGAGATGGAGGGGGGTGTCATGAGGAGGGGTGACAGGGTATATGAGGCTGGAACAAGAGGGAGAGAGAGAGGATTAAGCCCACTGAGCTTCATTAACCTGAATGTTTACACAAGCTGATCTCTCTCAATAAGAACCCATTTCCTTCCCACAAGTGTCTCCTACAAATTCTCCCCAACACACACACACACACACACACACACACACACACACACAGCTCCAGTTTATGTGAATGTTTATCCAGTACAGTCCATAAAGGCTTACAATAGACACACCAGAAAACACCAGTGATCTGGCACCTGTGTATTCATTTAATTTTTGGAGGAGACAGATCCTTACAATTACAATCACAATAAGGTCATTGTCAGATATTTGTGATCTGAACATTGAAACTTTAATAAAGTAATGAAAATAGTTATTACTTAGTTAAAGTTAAAGTTAACACTTTATCTTTTAATCATTGGGACCATAGATCAGTGATACTGGGAAAACTATGCATTGTACCCTAATTAAATCACCTGTCTTGTTGTCTTTGTTTGCTACCACTGCATCAACTAACGCACAACAGGGACGCCGGTTACATTTTAAAACAATGTAACCCAAGAAAGAATGAAAAACGAATTACAATATATATTGATTTGTTAACTTAAATACAATGATTGTTTACTTTACAGAGTAGGTTTGGGCCTGCAGAAGGCCTTGGAATTTATAGCAGCTATCTGTGTTTGTTATTACATGGTTTATGGTTAATTGTTCAGAACAAAGTAAAATCACTTAAAATGTTTTATTAATCAGTAATCAAATTGCAATAACAAAATCAGCCCCCTGTCATACCCATTAAACATATTCATTGAAGCAGAAGTACATAACCAGATTCAGTAACATAAACGAACACAGACAGTGCTTCCATAAGTTACACATATCTAAAATCTTTTACAAGGACAACGCTGAATTTGTCTTTTTAAGTAACTGTTGAAAGTTGTGGTTTCTAAATGTAGAGATAAAATGCCAACAAAAGAAACACAAAAAAAACGATATTTTATTGGTTCCATTCTGTGGTTTTTACATGAGGAGTTCTCAGGAGTTCAGTCCAGCAACATTAGAATGGGAGATCTGAGCCTTGACAAAGCGGTTCCTGTCCCATCACAGCAGAATAAGTCTCAACAGATTCCATAATGGCCAAACTGCATAAAGTACAAAGGAAGTAAAGAGCCAGTAAATTACTGCCCACAGTGACGCAGACTTCAAACGCTTAGACTCGCGCTTTGCGCCGGTGCTCTCCAAGGACCCATTGAGCCGTCCAGAGTTGTGCCTGAGCTCTAAAAACAACACTGGAGGCTATTTGCTTCCCAGATTAAAGAAGCCAAGCAAGATAGCCAGCTGAAAAATAGCAGCAGTAGGTGAACACACACACACACACACACACACACACACACACACACGCGAACGCATGCAGGTACGCACACGGACACACACACACACACACACACACACACACACACACACATAAAGCAGTTAGGAAAGAGTAGGACTGCCTGTATTGTTTAGTGTCTCTAAGGGTGTTGATTCTCGGCACTGAGCTGGAAAAGTAAATTAGTGTTCAGTCTCTGCCTGGCTCCGGCTCTGACAAATTGAGAACGGTGTGTCGACAGCCACAGGATTGCTCTCTTCAAAGCGCTTTAACTTAAGGGACACGGGCCGTGCTTGAGTAAACACAGGGCGATCCCCAGCTCTTAGCTTGACAGACAGAATATGGCGCGCATTCAAAAAGGAGGCCATCAGATCAAATGGAGGCTACTCCGACGAGAGGCAGCCGAAGTCGCTTGGGCGGCATCGGCCATGTGGGTCTAATTTTTCACCTTGAATGATTGTGAACAGTGTGGAGGGTCAGCAAAGGTGCATGCCTTCCTGACAGGAAACCCACTCTTGGCCAGAGAGTGGGAGAAAGAGGAGAAAGCGAGTGAGCTGCGGGAGACGGCCAAATCACGACCACTGAGGACCAGCCATCCACAGACTCTCAGACAGGAAAAGGAATTGGGGGCGGGGGAGGGGATGGGGGCGAGAAGGGAAGGAGATATTGGGGAAAGGGGTGCAGTGTGAAAAAAAGAGAGAAGAAATGGTTTTAAGAAGACATATGGCTTTGATTTGGAGGGGCAGTGCAGACAAACTGGGCTGTGCTGCTTGTTTTGACTGGGCTTCTTAGGGGGACGTTGATGTTGTTGGCTTTTGAATAGCAAGTGGGTTGTTAATTGATGAGCAAAGGCCGCAGGCGCACAGAAGGAGCAGAGGTTGGACCCAAGTGGTTGTGTGTGCCTGCGTAGTGTGAGTGGATTTACTCTGTACATTAATTGTATTACTGTATGTGCATTCATTATATATTTACGGGAGAGAAGGACATTTATCCTTATAAAAACCAGACCAAAACCAACTCAAACAAAACCCTTAAACTTAAACAAAACAAAACAAAAAAGTAACAAAACAAAATTGTAACTGCTATTGTCTTTCTCTTTGATGAGAAAGGGACATTGGCTGGATTTGGCAACATTTCCAGTCTGTTCCAGAGTACAAAACCAGCCACAGGAATTCATACAGCTAGATGTGGACGCAAAAAGTTTAGCGTTTCCTAGAACAGAACAAGACGGCACAATAGAATAGAACAGAATGAAATAGAACATTTAAATTAATCATTTGCTGTTCTAGAAGACAAACGGCAAATGTCTGGTGTCAGTTGTCTATAAAAATGTCATGAGAAGGCAGCGAAACAGTGTACGGTCATTCAGAATAACTTTTACTCAGTCCTCATATCTGTCACTTCAGAGAAGTATTGAGTGAGAAAGAAGACTTGTGGCACAATGCACTGCACCACTGAATATGAATAAACCATCAAGTTGAGGAACCAAAGCCAAGCTAAACAAGGCATCACAGCAAGAACAGGGCAATGAGCCCCAAGGCCCTTGCTGGCAAAGACACAACACCCCCTCCCCACAAACACACACAACACACACTATCTTCCATCTCCGCCAAAACTAAATTGCCCATCAAAAAGCCTTCCAGTAAAAAAAAAAAAAAAAAAAAAAACATACTATAAAACATTGTATCATCCTGAATCGTAGTTTATTTTCAATCCCTCCTGTTGCAATTTTAATTATCGTTAGGGTAAGAAGGCATGCATTCCAGGAGGAGAGGGTGCGTAGGAGAAAATGAGGTTCAGAGGGTGGTGGGCCGGGGGGCTGAGGAGGAGAAACTCTAAACTTCAGCGCTGGACTGCCTGATCTACGAGGGTTGTGAGACTGTGATGATGATTGGACATGATGTGTGTTTGGTAGCTGCTGCTGCTGCTGCTGCCACTTCAAGCGCAGCTGTGTAAATGTCAGAAAAGACTGAAGCTCTGCATTTTCAACCCAACACACCCAAAAGTGGGACTGGGGAACAATGTAGACTGGCAGTGGTGGTAGCTTGTAGGAGTTGCTGTAGATTTTCACCTGTAAAGTGGCGTAACCTTGTCAGAGATGTGGAAAGCTTAAAGGGACAATCAGGGACTAGCCTTATAACTTCCAACGTTTTTATCCTTTTTTTATGATATTGTAAATTTAATTTCTTTTTACATTTTATAAATATTTATTTCACGTTTTTACTTAGATCATAAAATATGTTTGATTCTGCATAAGGTTTGGAAACGTTTCCTATTGGGTTTAGCTCTCTGAAAATCCTACAGGCGACTAGGGCAGGTACACGAAAGAGATAATTATGAATTGTCTGGATAGGTATTGCTAGTAGCTGATGTGGCTAGGGCAGGCAAAGCACCGCTAGCAGATTGGGCTAGGGCAGGTACATGCCGCTCGTAGCTAATGTGGCTAGGGCAGGCAAACAATCGCTAGCAGATTTGGCTAGGCCAGGTTAATGCCGCTAGTAGCAGTGGCTGTGGCAGGCAAAGTACCGCTAGCAGATTGGGCTAGGGCAGGTAAATGCCACTAGCAGCTGATGTAGCTATAGCTAGGGCAGGTAAATACCCAACCTGATGCAGAGTTCGTTAACAGGGGCCAATGTAGTTAGAGGGATACTGCAAACCTGCCTCTATAGGGAATGGTTTTTATTATTCTCATGGCTTTTACAATTGTATTGATTTTCTTATTTCTTTTTGTTTAACTTCATTTGTTCCCTTCATCCTTTGTTTTCCGAATGTTGTTAACTGTAAAGCACATTGAGTTGCACATTGTGTATGAAAGGTGCTATACAAATAAAGTTTATTATTATTATTATTATTATTATTATTATTATTATTATTATTATTATTATTATTATTATTATTATTTTCAAACATTTTGTCACACTCGGTATTTACTGTAGCTCCTCAAAAATAAAAACACAATAGTGTCACCACGATATGCTATGTGCTAACACACTTGTTTTGTTTTAAACCAGTTCCAGTGGGGTTGCAGGAATTTCAGTGAGGGCGTGGGTAAGTGTGTTGTGGGTAAGTGAAACAAATGCATGTGCTCTGGGGCACCACATTCACACACTGTTTTCAGGTGAAAGAGGGGTTGGTCACGTTCTCACATTTTCAGGGTTTCTCTGTTTCTATAATGAACACAAAATAATCTCCAATTTCCCCTTTAAGCATCTCCATTCAGTCTGAGCATCTCTTTGGGGTGCCCCTAGTCTCGCAGAGCCAACCTTTATATGTGTAAACTGGAGACTTGGACACAACGCTGGCTAACTGCGTCCAGATACACCTACTTGACAGAAGAGGTATTTTGATTGATTTGATGTCACGGTCTGGCTTCGTCCATGTCTGTCTTGTCTTGTTTTGTTTTGTTTTGTTTTGTTTTGTTTTGTTTTGTTCTGTGTTTTCTTGTTGTCTGCTGTCCACCCCAGTTTAAGTCGTGTTTTCCCACTGTTCCCTTTTCCCCAGTCCATATCTTACCAGTCTCATTTTGATTGTTTATTGGTTTCACCTGGCCCTCGTTGTTTCCTGTCCAATCGTCTGTCTTGTCTTCCTGTATTTAAGCCTGTGTGTTTGTTCTTGTCTTTGTTGGTCTGTTGTTTACTGTTGCTGTGTTACCTGCTTGTAAGTCCGTTCCCTCTTTTTAAAAAGGGGACGACCTTACCTACCTTTTTGTCGTGCGTTTTTGTCCTTCTGGCCTGCACACCCTGACATTTGATTGCAAATCTGTTAAATAAGTAGGCTAGGTTACAGCATAAAATAAACGTAAAGATGGAAATGAGCAAATAAAGCACTGCTAACATTATGCAGGAATTCTGAGTGGCAATGCCAACACGTGAAAATTACTACCTCACTTCTTGATAGTGCTGACATGCTTACAGGAGCCTATGTATCAGACGTTCAGCATGAGTTGAGACGCAGTGTTATTAATAAACAGAAGACGTTGACAGGCTTTTACGCTGAGTAATCAATCTACTGTAGGCCTACTGTACTAGGTCTAACTTGTATTTATGTATGTATTTATCAATATCTAACCTATATTGTTTTTATTTTCCAGAAGTAACTGTAGTTGTGATTGTAGTTAATATTTATCTTTGGCACAGCCCAGAACAAACACTTGTGTTGAGCGCACTTACACTATATAGAGTTTATTATACATGCTGTGTATATTGGGTTAGAAGGTCTGACCCATTCCCCACCACACCTTGAAGCATGCCACACCATGTGAAAATAGTATCTGCTGGTGCTTGAAACCAGCTGTGGAGTGGTTCCACTCAGTGGAGAAGCTCTGTGATGTTCTCACTGCTTACTAAATAACGAGTTGAAAGATATGTTACAGTATTTGGGGGGAAGACAGCTATCAGGGAGCTGGCACATCTCCTATCTCCTTGAGGCCTTACTTTGTCTAGGCATGTGAGTGGGTGTGGCTGGGGTTGTGTGTGTGTGAGGCGGGCATGCTTATGTATGTAATTGAACATATGCATCCATTAATTAATCATATTAAGCTTGAATATAATAATAATGAAATGTGTTGGTCCCATTGTTCTCAACTATAAGTATGTATTTATAACTAAGTATTAACAATGACCTCTTTATCTAAATGTTTCAAGAGAAGTCTGGCCTTCAATATCTCCACTGCTTTTTTGTCATTATTGGTAAGTGATGCATAATCCATTTGCCCATGGTTGTTATTTTCATGTGATATAGGCATCAACAATAGCTGAATAACTATTGCTAACACATATTGGTCATTGTCACAATGTTTCAACCCATTTATACATTACATGCAGCCTCTAAATAAAACTCTCAGAAACAGTTTTATTTGCTTACATCTTTAATAACCTGACTGAGCTGTTCAGAAATCTACCAATGATCATGATAAACTATAATTATAACACCAGTGCAAAAGTGAAAATTAGGGATGTTTTGTTCTAACTTGAGTCTTGCAGATTTCATTATACCTGTGTCCCTCTTCACATTGCCCTACTATCAGGCCATCTTTCATTTTGTACAATTTATGGGACTCTAGTTAGTTATCAGCCTCAACAAATGAGTCAGAACAAGTGACCTCAGGTGAGACCTGAGGCTGTCCATCATTATCTCATCAACCCATCAATCATATGGAAGCACCGTCCTGGGGCCAGCATTTGCCAGTAGGTACGCAGGTGAACCCTTAAATCAGCTTTAATTGGCTGATGAGTAACAAGCATGTTTGAATAGTGTGGGAAAATGAGACTGGTAGAGGTGGTGAACTTCATGGAGCTCTGCTAGCCTGCTATCTTGCCAGAACATCAAATTATTCCTAAAACCATATGAAACCGGAACGTAAATGCAACAAATATTTTTTAATACGGAAAGGAAAGCATCCAATCCTTCTGCATTCTTTCTAAAACTGGTTTTCTCAGAGTTGCACTGCTTTCTCACACAGCAGGCTTGTACTGTAAGTAGATTATATGCACAAACACTTCTGGGTTTTAATCACAGTTCTGCTTAACAGGAAACAGAGAGACATAATGTTTACTGAAAGGAACAAAGTTAACCATACTTAGGAAATGACCTGGCTGTGCATTGCTATCAGAGAGGGTAAACACTGAAAGGTTTCAAATTTGATGACACTATATTTATGTAATCATGAAGCTACTGTCTCAGCCACCTTACATTACCTATTATAAATAATTAATAGAAACCTGATTTTACTATTTGTGTCATTAATGTAGGCATTCTTATAAAACATTTGTGATGTATATGCTTGAAAGATTTTTGGTATTTTATAATGTTTTTATTCTATGTTTCTTGGATTTATTCTTTGAATACACCATCATTTGCAGCTTTGCCAAAATATAGGCAGAAATATAGTTGAAATATAACGTTTTTTGAAAAGGCATAATACTGTATTGTACCCTCACAATGCAAATCGACTGAGACTAATTACAGTAATGTGATTTGTTCTTCTACCAATGTGGTATCAGCACCACCTGGAGGGATTCCATTAAAACCCTTGACTTAATACTGTAGCATGTTCATGCTCTGATGAATTAATAACTGTTTTTTAATATATTGTATAATAACTTGCTTTCTGTTGCAGTGTGTGCTATTCATTATTCAGTTAGTTGCATTCTCCTGCGTTCTCCCATGATATTGCACATGGTGGTTAGAGGGGAGTGGGGACGGGTTGGGGGTGCATTCAGGAGAGAGGAGGTGTGTTGTGGGGACACAATGCTGTAGCTGCCACTGAGGTCATGGAGAAGACCTTCACCAGCTCCAAAAGCTTCATGCCCTTGTAATTGTTATCGGGCTTCTGGTGAATGGCGGGTTGCAGGTCAACAAGGGAGGTTTGGGTCTCCACAGTGCTCCAGGGCTGCTCCTTGATGGTCACAATATCAGGTGTGGAATGAGCCTCAGCTTCCAGGACCTGCAGTTAGATCAGGAGGACTTTCTGATCTTCCTGCCAGGTTGAGTACAGAGTCTCCATCTCTCTGAGCTGGATGGATTGATCCACTAAGGCGAGTGCCCTTCTCCCGGACTCATTTGAGCCTGATAGTGAGCATCCAAGGGCTTGAGGGACTCCACCATGTTCTAGATGTGGAGCGGGAGGTCAACGATGTAAGCTGTCGTATGGCTTTTCTCCAGCTGTCAGGCCTCACAGGATTCGACAAGAATGTTTTTAACTATGACCAGGGCTTCAATATGAATCTGAATCTGGTTTGATTAAACTTCATAAAATATGAATACATGCTTGATTGCTGTTTATTGTTGTTTACAGAACAGTTCATGATTTTATATTGTGCTATTAAAAGAAGTTATTCATTGCTTACAGCCCCAAGTAACCATCTGCTTCTTTTACTGGGCCACAGGTCAAACAAAGGAACTACTAGAGTAGCCTAAGAGTGCAGTTAGTTCAGTGGACTATAAACAATAGCCAATGTCTCCCAGAGTCAATTTGCCCAGCACAGGAGCCCATTCTACATGACTTGGCTCTAGACTCTTCTCTCAACTCAACACTGCAAATTTATTGACAGCCTTTAAAAAAGTATTTACTGCCCCACTTCCTCTCCCGGCAGGCAGCCAGCCTATAATCTCCCTCTCCGTTTATTAGATCATTTGTCAAAGGCCTCAAGCTTTTCTTCTTTCTTTTCTTTTCGTCATCATGCGTTCCCTCTCTGGAAGGAGCAGGATGAGGCTATGAGGTTGCACATCTGTGTGCACACATACAGTAGGTGCATTTGTGAAGGTATATATGACATAGAGTGGAATATGTGATGTAGAGTAAGAGATAAATAGAGTCAAGTGGGCAAGAAAGGGACAAATAAAGAAAAAAAGAAAGTACAGAGTATCACAGGGGAGTGGAAAAAGCAATGCTGGGATGTGGGGGGCCCTATAATGTAATGTCCTTAAAACAGAATTTACAGCTGATTAGCCTCCATTGTAAAGACAACTTCCCAGAAGGAGCACTGCAAGGCCATGCACAAACCTTTATGAAAACCACGTGTTGACGCCGAATGGCTGTCATCCATGTTAGTAGATTACGTTGTTTACACCGTTTAGTTTCAGCATCTGGACTATCTTCTTTGCACTTTTCATAAAGGATAGTTATGTATTTTAACCATGTGCCTGCTGTTTGTTGATCCAGGCTAAAGTATCAACTAACTTTGGGATCAGGACCCACAGAGCCAAGATGCAGCTGGCTAACATCTATCAAGTCTTTCAATATACAGTAAATGACTGTAGACCCCAGATTTCAAAGAAGCCTATGTTGGAATTATTGGAATAATAATTCCACTCTTGTTGGCTTTTTGGTTTGAGTTCAATGTTAGCACTGAGCTCATCATTTAAAATGGCATAAAGCCTATATATTATCACCCAGCATTTTGCATGTCCATTCAGGGTGAATGTGTGAAAGAGAGTATTACTGAGGTGTGTGGTAAAAGTCATAGTTGGCGGTTGGCAGTGACACCTTGGCCATCAGCTACCGTAGTTACCAGGCTGTGGTTGCTGTGTGTGCAGTTTTCCCCTGCGTCCACAGAATACACTTGGTGGCCACAGGTATGTCCCCGTCACCCCAGGCAACCTCAATCGCAGCCAGTTTGCTGTCAGTACATTTTGGGTATCCAGTCAAGATAATGAGAAGTGAATGCGTCCCTGCTGCAAGTAAACCAGCGGTTGTTCCATTCATATACCCAACACACTGATGTATGGGGACTCCCCTCTGTGATTGCAGCCCCCAGTAACCAACTGAATGTTTGCATGAATGTATCTGTATGCGTTTAAGTGTACTGTATATACCAACATATGTATGTATTTATCTATAGTGTGTGTGTTTGTTGAAAACATAATCATACACTTGGTGATGTTGGAAGTGTATCCAGGTGAATCGTATGTGTGCAACCACATGCTGCAGTAGTATCACATTAGTATTACGTTTGTTACTTTGCCTCCTAGCTACTTTCAACATCGCAGGCTGGTACACATCATGAAGTCAGTGGTGAACACTGTGTTGAGCTCAGCTATATGCATCAGCGCTGTTAATACTGTCACAAGCAAATGTGTGCAACAAAATGGTCTGCCATTTTATGCTGGGGAACTCATGATGATAGCAGTGCATATTTCACAGCTCAGAAGTGATGACTATTTATGCAACAAAGTTTAAAAATGGAAAACAACAACAAAATAGACAATAATGTTATACAGACCACCATATTCAAGTTATAAACAATGACAGCAGAAACAGGCAAAAATAAGAAACAGTCTCACAGCTATTTGACTGGTCAGAGCATTGTATCCTACTGGTCTTGCAAAATGAAGATAGTATGAAGAATGAAACAAACTATAGAACATAAAGAAAGCTTATGGATTTCTGCTTGTTACCCAGAATGACACAATTCAAACCAAAGGATTAGAACAATTTGTTGAGGGCAATGTTTCCTACTGACACTATTTTAGCTATGTGAGTTTAGTTTTCAAAATCAACAGAAAATGGAATGAGAAGATGGTTGTGGTAGAGTGATGTGTTACCAGTTGCAATCATGGATATTATATATTTTCCAGAGTGGATTTTTTGGTTGCTCATTATATGCTAGTACTTGTTCATGTATGTGGCCTATAGTAGTATTGAATTGGTACAATCACTTCACATTAGATTTGGTGTGACAAATACGTCTGTGTTTTCAAAGCAGAACAAGAACCAACCATAAAATAAAAAAATAAAAAGAATCGCAGAAATACTGCAAGTGCATACATATTTATACAGACACACAAATAAACTAGTCTTTCTGGGGACTATTAAGGCCTCTCTTCATCGCTTACCATTATGTTCTTTCACAACATCATGACCCTCTTCACAAATTCATTTTTAAAATGCTGTAGGCCAAAACACTGCTGCTACTGTATTGCTCCTAAAACATATTCATTCCTCTCTGAAAAGTGAAAATGTCTGTCCTTGTTAATAAGAATAACATTTTTGAAAATATCCTGTATAATGGTAGAGCTCCATAGCGGGCAATAGCATTCTCTCCCACTCTAATTACTGTAAAGGGACCATTTTGTTAACAATAGTTTTAAGGGGTAAAGGGACTATCAGATAATCATATTTTCCCTTCACTACTTTACCTTCTGTACTGTGCATAATTTATCCTCCTATTCAGTTCATATTCAGAGACGACCTCATTCATAGAGCTTTAGCTTGGGTGGCTAAAGAACTGAACGTCCGGCTCTAGCAACCAGTGCCAATGTAAACAGAGCAATTCTTTCCCAATTAGAAACGCTAAATTCATTGGACTCGGTGCACTACCAGGGCCTATGTGTGCAATTAATGTTGCCCTCACTCCATCGGCTGCTTCAGATGGTTGAGATGGTTCAAATGTATACAGTTTCAGTTCAAGGCCAGGCATGGGAAGTGTGATTGGCCAGGTTGAATTCATCATGGAAGTATAAACATGTGGTTGGCTGGACTCTTGGTGGTTGGGGTCAGCCGTGAGGAGCAGGACTAAAGCAGACCAAGGAGATATCTGTGGTAGGAAGGTCAATCAGAGATTGGAGAAAAGGATTTAGGAGCAGCTTCAGATTCAATAGGGGTTAGACAGTAACATACAGCGAGTAAAGTACAATAGTTTGTTCAGGAACAATTTGTTCTTTGGATAGGTAGACATAGACCCTTGTTACTGGACTCCAGATTACAATAATTATAATAATAATAATACAATTCAACCTCACACTATATATATTCTACAACAACTTTGCTCTGGTGCATAAGGAATTCAACATTTTATATATAAAGTACATTAAAAATTTAAAATAATTGTTTTTAGAAACTTAACAATTGGTATAATTATCTGTCACTGAAACAGTCGAACCAGAAATGCATGCTTTGTGCTGATTTCAATTGTTCTATGGTCATTGTGCATTGTGTCTTAGCATTTGTTTGCATTATCACCCTGGGGCACCCTCTCCCTCCAAGATAGTTTGCTAACAGAGCTATCACTCCATTGCCTCTAATGAAAATCTATACTAAACATTTAGCTCTGTGTGAGAAAGGGGGGAAATTCAATAAGACACATAACACAATTTATAAATTACAGGAAGACCTAATCGAACCAATACGTAATGGGTGAAATGTTTTTATGTCAATGTTTGTTGATTTTACATTTATTTTGCATATCACAGACACGGTTGGATGTATATAGTGACCATTAATGCATTGAAAATCTATTTTCTCACCCCAAATGAAGTCCAAAGCTGGTCTGTTTAAATTTCTTTCCACACATAGTATCAGTCATATGGCAGATGTCTCCACTGAGGTACCAATCCCCAAACTAATGGTCGCTCTTGGACAGTATTGTCGATGGTAAACTAATCTGCTGGCTGCAAGGCACAGGAAACAGAACTCATTAGCACTCATTGCAGCTATCTTCCAAGGAAACTTTCATCTTTAGACCACTTCGACAATATGCTTGAAAGCCAGACTGAATGTCACTTACTAGTTTTTATTGGAAAGAAGTGGAGTAGTGAAGACATGTGTTATCATCAGTCATGTTTTAATGTTAGCTCCTTGGCAAAAATTACCTTTAATCGAGAGGAAAATTGCATTTAGAGTTCTTAATGTATTGCATATGTCCCAAAACATATACAGTAGAGTAACATGAAGTGGCATGCTGTCAAAACAATGTACTATTCTAATTTTGTGTTTATTGTATAACTTTAATAGAGTCTACTCAATGCCATACTCCGTAATGTCTTTGTTGGAATATACTTTATCTTACTGTAAATTGTCAAAGTTGTGGTGATACCTCCACATAATGGCCAATGATAGAAAATACACCAAAGCATAATCTATTCCCGGTGCCGCTAGAGGGCGATGTAGAAAATACTAGGGAATTTAAGAGTAAAAAGACCAATCCTTGTTTGTTTACAACCATTCAGCTTCCTGCTTATGTACTAGCCTTGAAACAAGTTAGGATTACATTTAAAGTTATAATAAACGTAATCTGCAACTACTCTATAACAATGGGATGTGATGGCGGCACTATTCCTAAAAGACACGAGTTAGTGAAAGGTCCCAAAAAAGTCGAGAAGGTGCGTTAAGCTTTACTGTTACTGTACCGTACTGTGGTTTATTGTGTGCTACTGTAGCTGGATAGTTAGCTTATTTCAATAAGTGACAATTCATACACGCAAAGGTCGTTTATGGTTTATTTATGGTTTATTATGGTTTATTTGGGGGAATTATTTAATACCGTAGGCGTGTGTGTATGATGAAGACTCATTTAATTTGCGACTCATTTAATTTCTGACGTTAGGGTAACTAGCCACAGTACTGTTAACTAGCGATAACGTTACAATTTCATGCTAAAGTCATACTGTACTGTACCAGCATCTGTTTCACCTACTGTACTACACTGTCTGTTTCTGAGTGTAGGTTGATAAGAATGCGGAGTTGGCTGCCAAATGGAAGTACTGTTCTTTGAGCCAGGAGAAACTCAGACGTCCCATCGTTGCCTGCGACCTCGGAAGGTTGGAAATCTGATAAATTAATTTGTTAATATATTAAACCAGAATCTCGACCACACACGTTCTAGAATGGGCTGATTTGTAATAAACACGAACAATATCTTATTACAGTAGTATATAACTTTCGTTTTCCATTATTCCAGGCTTTACAACAAAGATGCAGTCATTGAGTATCTTCTGGATAAATCTGCAGAGAGACCTAACACTGAGGTGGTTTCACACATCCGTGGAATAAAGGTAGTGATTCTCACTGTGGCATGCTGTCTCATTTTAGGCAGTAAAATTACATACGGTATTATTCCCAAGTTTGCTCTCCTTTTTCCATTTATGATTACTATGTGTGTTTGTAAAATACATGTATCTTGACATGAACAAAAGAAGAGCAGCACTCACCTCTGAATTTGCAACAACATCATCTTACTCTTGTCAACTGGTCTTATTCACCAGTAGTTGGTGGGTGATAATTAAGGCAAAGCAAAATTTGTTATAGGCGATGCAGCTTCACATTGACCGATTACATGTAAATGAATTGTGTCATGCTGTTCAATATTTCTCACCCAGTGTGTAGTAAGCTAGGGATGTTGTATAGGGAATATGTGTATTTCCCATGTGTTTAGTGAGAGATGGAAATAAGAACTAATACCAGAGTTTTGGGTCTGAGCCAGCATACCAGACCTTGGCAGCATATAAATAGTCACAAGCCTCACAAGCCCCTACGTTGGAGTTTACCCCGGTGGACGAGAGGGTTGCCTCCTTATGCCTACAAGTTGTTGGGAAGGGGGGGGGGAACTCTGACTGTATGCACCGAACAGCAGTTCAGAGTATTCAGCTTTCTTGGAGACCCTGAATGGAGTTCTGTATGGGGCTCCAGTAGGGGACTCCATTGTTCTGCTGGGACTTCAACGCACACGTGGGCTATGATGAAGATACCCGGAGAGGCGTGATTGGGAGGAACGGCCTCCCTGATCTAAACCCGAGTGGGTGTTTGTTATTAGACTTCTGTGCTAGT
>JAODUG010000020.1:1792713-1805710 GCA_027564795.1 Aphredoderus sayanus | reverse complement strand
ACACACACACACACACACACACACACACACACACACACACACACACACACACACACACACACACACACACGCACACCCACACACACACACACACACACACACACACACACATGCAGTCCGACCGGCTATGAAAACAAAGGAGGAGAAAAAAGGTGTTCGTAATACAGGGAGTGTGATGTCTCTGCTCAGGATGCATTTTCTCCAATATACAATATCTTTAGGTAGAACATAGTTGTTTGCTGCTATATTAATATTAAAATACTATATATAGGACCTTTAATAAGCCCTAAGTTCTATCTATTTTTATGTGTTGGTCCTTCAAAAACCTCTATGAGCTATTAGTTTTACAGGATGATACTCACATTCAGAAACATTTATGTTTGGTGGGTGAAACTGACCAGCTATAGTGACATTATCTATGTAAAACAAAGTGAATGCAGGGCAGACTAGTTCAGGGAATTGAGTCTGCCACCTTCTGGTAAAACACTCTTACCAGAAGGTCTGTTCTGTGCTGAAGGCTAAAATAAACATGTGTGTGTGTGTGTGTGTGTGTGTGTGTGTGTGTGTGTGTGTGTGTGTGTGTGTGTGTGTGTGTGTGTGTGTGTGTGCATGTAGTGCAGGACCTAAGTATGTCCCAGATAACTGCATGAACTTCCCTCTTTTAGGACCTGGATGAAGGATGTCAGACCAGAGCTCTGAATATCCATATAGTTGCTTAGAAAGATTCAGTTTCACATTGAAAGAAAATATACATAACAATAAGATTTAAGTCAGTTTACACCTTAATTAAATGTATCTACATTGTTAATTTTGTTGTCAAAGCCCAGTGTTCAGAAATCATCTCCATTTAAGGCAATAGGTGGAATTATCATGTAAACACAAGCTCCCATAAGATGCAGATATGGAAGATATGGAACCAATCCTGCAGCATTATAGGCTGGATCAGAATGGATCCAGGTGGTGTTTGTGGTAGGAGGGGGCGTGAGGAAGAGCTTCCACATTCAATGGCGTAACTTGAGAAGGTGGATAGTGAGCAGAAAGGGTCTTCTAGAAGGAGGAGCTACTCTCATCAAGTCCAGATGGGTGTGAAATAGGAAGAAAAAGTGAACTCAGTATTGACCAGGAAAACCATTTCTTTTTTAGCCAGCCTTCCCACCTGATACTAGCTTTACACTGGAGCCAAGCTAGACAATCTTGTCTTCTGTCTTCACTACAGCTCTGAAGTGCAGTGTAAACTATGATCACACAACAGATGGTGGCTGTGCGGTTTTGTTGCTAGTTATTACGTTTCTTTTCTCGTGGCAGACTGGAAAACCTTTCCCTCCGGCACAATGTGACACTCCCAAAATCTTCCAGACTTCAAAATGGTGAAGTAGTGTATAGCGAGAAGCCAGAAGGTTTATGTAGAACCACAATTTCAAACCTGGATTTGGTGAAAGATGGCTCAGAGGTGAAAGTCGACCATCTGGTGCTATACTATACTGTAGGTGCAGACATAGCTTGGAGGAGACTAACTTTAGAGGAGTCTTGATACTGTCACTCTTTTTTTACTGTAGAAGTCAGCTGTAGGAGTTTAAATGATATAGAATACAACAGTACTCATTACCATAATATACAGTATGACTGTGATGAGAAAAGTGTTCACCTTTCAAATCCAACATGATGTATAATTAATTGTGCAGTGCATCTCCGAAGAATAGCAAGCACAAGGACTACCATAGGACTACAGCACAAGGACTACCATTCAGAACAATCGATAGACCACCTGATTCAGATTGCCCAGAGGTACATTAGCAGCAAGTGTTGGTAAGGCTGATGACTATGGAACTGAAGCTTGTACTGTATAAAAGATCCCTGCAGGTAAGTTGGGACATCAGTGTGGTACTATTTTAGACGCCCCCCATCAAAATAAAAATCATTTAAGACATGTCAGGTTGATTATCTCTATAACATGAGTAAGGCAAATTAAAGGGAGGTTACCTCTTGAGCAGATATTCGATTAGTATTGTTCTCTCTGGAGAATGAGGTGGGCCTAACAATGATTCTGGCCAGGAGTAATTCTGAATAGTGTGCGCTCACTCCAGTGACATCTGTTCCACTGATGTGCTGCTAGTGTACACAATGTGTGGTACTGCTGATCCGAGCCATGGATGTAAAGTATATGGGTGAAAGGAAACCAACAGTGTTTCTTGTTGTATGTGAAAAAGGCGTTTGCCTCATTTGAGAAAATAATTTTAGATGACAGAAGGTTTGGACTAGTGAACAGAAAATGCCATTTCGAGCCATGCAAATTCAAACAAATCAGTATGTGTTTAGTTTTACAGCTGTACATTCGGTCCCTTCTGAAAAAATGATATGCAATCTGGAGTTCTCAGCATTTGCTTAGTATTAAAGATGGTATATACCAATATAATGTACACTATGCTACTCCTAACTCTGACAGGGTTAGCTGTTAGCCAGTTTTAGCGCATGTAAACGCTGCCTTTTTCAGGGTGCTGCTGTGCCTTCTCCTTGTCTGGATCCTCTGCTCAGACTGCCTCGTGAGAGCACTCATATTGGAAGCAGCTGTGACGCTTGGCTGGCTTCAGGGCTGTAGGCGGCAGTAAGAGGCCACAGCAGGTCCAGTGTGCCAAGCCCCGCCCCCACAGGGAGGGGTTTCAACATCTGGAAAACAAAGTATGCTGCTGAAACAAAGAGTCGAGAGGCCAGCAAAGCTCCTGTCATGCTAGCTCTCGGCCAATCGAAATGTTACATGTTGCAGGGTTTCAACTATTCACCTCAAAATGTGATGTTCAAAGGGTGTGTGTGTGTGTGTGTGTGTGTGTGTGTTGTTGGGCGTTTAAAATGTACACAGACCTTAGAAGGTGATAGTGGGAATATGGAGTAGAGTGGCAGAGATAGAGTGGACTGGCTAGCTGTTGTTAAAACCCAGCCCTCAGGTCCTCTCTTATTTAAGTGCATGTCTTAACATGTGTGGGCTGCCTCCCCCTTTTGCTCCAAAAGGGGGAGGGTTGGTCAAGAAAAGCTTTCAATATGAACTTATATGAATTACTTTCTTGGGAAGGTTTCACAGTGTCTCTCAGTTGAATGATTTGACAGCGTGCACATCCTCCAGTTAATTCCTGAAATCACCTGAAACTGTTTCTGCAAGGTGGATTATTTTCAAAGCAGTTTTCCTTTGTGAATCAGGGATAAGTAAAAGTCAGATTGCATGTCTATTTTAACTAAAGTGTAGCCTGCATTGTTCCCCTGTAATTACATGTTATGGTCAAGCAAGTTTCCAGCCATGCAAAGTCAACACGCAACTCGTTCCAGTTTTGCTGCCTTTTTCAGTAAACGCTCTTTCCTTTTGTCCTACAACAAACGGGAGGCCATTTTAGAGGTGCACACCCAAAATATTCGGACGCATCAGGTAGCAGTGACATGCATGGTGAGAGGTCTTGTTCCCTGGCTTGTCCTGCAGAGGGATCAGAGTAACATACAGTAGCAACAGAGTTACAGGGATCCCGCAGCCTGTCTGAACAGAGGGGGCATTCATCTGCTCAGAATCCCCTCGGTTGTCTATTTCAGACCAGCCGATCAGTGCAGTCTACTGAGGAAATGTTCACTTAGTACAGGAACTCTGAGGTTTCCTCCTGTACCTGTGTGAAGTGTGTGTGGCGTTTACCCAAACAACACAGGGGTTATTACCCAGGTCAGAACAACATTTGTGGGAACTTATACACCCAGGAGGGTCTACATAGGAAATTCAATAGCTCTAAATACTATATACTATTTCTTTTCTAAGATTAACCATACTTGTACTAAACTGAATCGTATGGTCATAGTTTTTTATTTGTAAGAATGAACCATTTTGACATTATTAGTTTATTGTGGTCATTTATACTGACTCATCTGAGATTTATTCAACTGGAACTAACTTGTCACACTCCAGATGTAAAGATGCAGTGAGAGAGAGCTTTTGCTAATAATACAAGTGCACTACATGATATATTTCAGGTGAATTGCCATATCAACAGTACTGTACTGTACTGTATGTCATTCCGTTTTTCAATTGGTCTATCTAGACAATTGTTCTAATTGAATATGATGTGATGACAAATCAAATACACAGCACAAGGACATCATTGCAGCCTGTTTCTCTAACAATCTATATAAAAACCTTAAAACATTATTGTTAGATATATAGGCATTCCCACTGAATATTCCTATACAAATTCTAAATGTTTACAAAAGTTACAACCATGACTGTTTTCCAGGATTGAAAAACTATACTTACTTACAATATTTATACCAACTATACTAATAGCTGCAGTTCCACCCTTGCCCTGCAGAGGGACCTAATATCATTTTCACTCAAGCTTCTTCTTAGCCATTTGGGCCAGCTCCTTGGCCTTCCTTCTCTTCAGCTTCATTTTAAGGAACAGCAAGTCAATGTAGACAATGTGACCCAGAACTGCGGAGGCACAGAGAAGTCCTCCATGCAGAGCGCCTGCAATCCCACAACTGAATACATCTTGGCCTGGAACAGACAAAGTGTGTTGTATTTTAAATAAACCGTCACCTGTGTTTCCCTCCAGGGAAGGTTTTCACTCACTCAAAGTAGTGTAATTACATCAGAACACTAGTTTTTAAATGTTCTAATCCTCAATTTTACACAGCCACACTTAAATTGACACATACAAGTTTGTCCAAAGAGGGCCAAGGTTTCGTACCTGAAATGTAGAGGTTTTTGACAGGCGTGTCACATCTGTTCCTTGCTACAGTCTCGGCTTGGAAGCGGGCTAGGTTGTGTTCAGCAGAGTACATGGCCCCACGCTGCGCCCCCAGGTAGTGCATGTTGGTCAGTGGTGTAGCCACCTCCTGGTAGACCAGCTGAGAGACAGTTTATTCATTCATGTATTTATTGATTTGTAATTATTTATCGCAATTCACTAACATGATTCATAGATATGCAATGGACACATAGGGATCCCTTGAATGAGACATGGGGTCCCCCTGCTGGCTAAAATTTGAATAACAGTCTGACATTGACAGACTATTCATAAATAAATCAATGACATATTTTGAATGATTTGATTATAGGACCCCATTGTACAATGTCACACGTTTGCAATATTGTCCATAATAATATAGTCCAATATCATCAGCCTACATCTATTAATTCAAATGTGTAAATTATTTATATTATTATTTATTTAAGTGATAACCATTATACCCTGTCTCTGATTTTGGGAAACAAAGTGCAGGCCCAGTCAAAGATTTTGTTTGCAAATCTCATTTTGTAGCTGTGGTATTCGTCGCCCCTCTTTCGAACTTTAGTGTCCTTCCATTCCTCAAACCACTCATAGTTCACCATGATCAGCATGGTCATGCAGGATTTTCCTGTGGACATGGAATCCCCCAAGATGTCAGGTGTTGCTAAAGATGTGACCATAACGGATGACATTAGGGGTAGTAAAGTGTACCTGGGTGTCTTAGTTTGGCCTCAGGGTCTTTGGCTGATGGTATCGTGAGCATCATCATGGGAATGTTATCAGGAGCTTCCTCTTTGCTTAGGGAAAAAAACTCCTCCATCCTACAAAAATGGTAGGATATCTTGATAGAACTGATATTATTTTTCCAATGAACTATAATGATTGGAACAAAAAGTACCTGCTGGCAACATGCTAGATGATTAAAATGTTTTAAACAGACTTGAGGAAAGCTATGTATTGATTTGCTATCTCTACAGTATTTTCTCTATTTTCTATTTGTACTTCTGTTTATACAATGGCGCCCCCTTCTGAGCTCTGAAAGCTACCTCCATAATGTTTTCTTTATGTGACAGAAATGTGTGTATCACACTTACGATTGGTCCATATCGTTGTTTTTGAACCACCAATAATTTGTGGACACAAGCCCCAACTCCTCCTGGGTTCCATCGAAACCAGAAAAGACCAGGATCGACCCCTTCCCGTGTTTCATTGTGTTTAATCTCTCCTGAATACCTACAATTGAAAGGTTTGTCATATTACATTTAGACAGTGAAATCGTATCAAATGGCCAGTCAGCCATTCGATTTCGCTCACTTGGTTTGACTTGAATTTCAGGGGGCAGCAGTTTCTGGAAGGTGGTGAAGACACCACAGTTGGAGATGACCACTGGAGCATGGACCTCCACCTCTGCCTGGCCCTTCCTCACCTTCACTCCTGTGACAAGAGAGAACAGAAGGTTTAACACGTGCTGTTTTAGTGTAGTTTTAATATAAAGCTCCTGCTAAATGGTGTAAATGTAAATGAATTGCCCTTGTGGCATATAATGAATGTGTTTTTATTTGAAACTTGGGTGCACTTGGTACCCTTCGCCCTACAGCTAGGCTCACAGCATGCTCTACCCCTCCCATACAGCCACACATACAACCACACATAAACAAACAATCACTTTGTATGGCTCACCGCAAGCTGCTCCTGTCTCATTTACCAGGACCTGAGTTACAGGAGCCCTGACCAGACAGTTGCCTCCATACTTCTGGATAGTACGGATGATGTGGAAAGGGATCTCACTGGCGCCCCCTTTAGGGTAGTAGGCGCCTCGCTTGTAGTGATGAATCAAGAGGGCGTTGATCACAATGCTAGAGTCCTTTGGTGGGACACCTTAACACGTATACAGAGAGAGGGCCATTTAGTTATATTTCACAAGCATAAGATAAATAAGATACATACTTGCTGTGTTCCAGTAAGGAGACCAACCATAGTAGAGGTAAGCGAAGATGACATGGAGGTCCTTGTTTTTGGTCAAGGTGTTCACTAGGTCAGTAGCACCAGTGCCTGACAGGCGGAAGATTGGGCAGAGCATGTATGCGATGCCAGACTTAAGCAGGAGCAAAGACAACCACTTTGGTAACAGTTTCAGGATGGCGAGGTACTGGGTCTTCCTGGCTGAGACCTGTTGTAATAATACAATAAGCACATGGGATTCAAATGTGGAGTCAGCATGAAGCGACCCTTTAGCTTATTTATGAATTAATGTATGAATTAGCTCAAATTCATACATTTGAGAAAAACTAACGTCTAACGACTCTTACTTCTAAGTGCCATTGAAGCCAACAGCATAGCATAAGACCTTTTGAGTTTGCTGATACAACTGTTAAACAGAAAGTTGCTAAAGTTGCAAATATCATAGAAGCCATTGCTAAATAGATAAAACTATTGTGCTTTGGCCTTTTTATTGATAAATCCCTAAGAACCCTACAAAGGTGTGATATGACTTGTAATGCGTCGACAATTGGCTGAGGTCAGCTAACTTCATTCTCAAAACAAGTAAAGAAATTAGACATAGGAGAATCAGGGAGAAATGTGTGACCAAATTCTGTCCTGTTTATGGATTTGGCCATCACCTTCATGATTTTGAAGAACGCCTCAATGGCAGCTGTGTCTGTGGGGAACTGCTTCTTCAGGTGAGCTTCCATCTCGGACTTGCCCGTGAAGAATGTGTATTCACGTTTCTCATCGCCCAGGCCGATGAGGATACTGTCAAAGTGCTGGTTCAGCTTGTTGAACTCCAGCTGGCCCTCACTGATCTGGTCAAAGGCAATGCGCAGAAGGCTGTTCTCATGGAGCTGGCCAATATAGTGCAGCCCTGCATGGAAAAAAGCAACACATCAGCCTTGCCATTATTCTGGATGATTTACCATATAATCAATTAACATTCACTTCATCATTGTAACATTCCAAAGTAAGTAATTGCATGGCTCATTGAGGCAGGTATTTTAAAGATAGGTGAATAAATTATCTATTATTTACAATATCTTACCAACATCAAATTCAAAGCCTTTCTCAATGAAGGTGTGACAGCAACCTCCTGCTTGGTCATGTTGCTCCAAAACAAGGACCCTTTTCCCAGCTTTAGACAATGTTGCTGCAGCCGTCAGCCCACCAATCCCACTTCCGATGACAATGGCATCCAGGTCTTTGGGCACCTTGTTGAGGCTGAAACCTGGAACACATCACATGACACATATAGTGTACAGACCAAATGGCATGCAACGCTGTAACAACCAGTGGCAAATATCAACTTCATCATCGTCATGGTAAAACAAACTGTAAAATTAGTTATATAATGTGTGAATATTCCTGAAGATAAAAAATGACTGAAGGTTGCTGCCATAAAACTACTCTTGTCATTTGAGTTAATAAGTACTGTAGCACATCAATACCATTAGTGTATATCATTGCCATCAAAAAATTAAGATATACTATTCATATCTTGAATAGTATATCAGTAATGTAATCCTGCTGAGTGTTATGACACATCATTTAGATAAATCAGTTAGAGCACATGCCATATAACCATTACAATTATTATTACAAGATCTCTATAGAAAAGCTTTTCATGTAACTTGGGTATGTAATTCCTTTATCACAAATTCTAAAATGAAAACATAAAAGAAATTGTATATTAAAATCATATAATGTGTGTTACTTTATTTACACAGCTTCATATTCAATAACTTCAATTCAATTCCACAATATTATCCAATATTTATGCAATATATATTGTACTATATACTGTATAGTGCGTGTATATAAACTTTTTACAATTACAATATATAATTAATTAAATTAATTGATTCATATAAATGCTGAATATGTGTCACTGCATCATTAACTTTACCTTGCTTGATGACTTGATCTCTCTTTTTCTGGTCAAATTCCCGAGGGCCAGGTGGCCTCACTGACTCCACGGAGAAAGGACTTGGTGTCCCAAACAGGTACCAGTATGTTCCAGCTGCCCATACCACCAGCCAGACTAGAACAACTAAAAGCCACATGATGGACAAAAGCAGTGTGATTCACAGATCCTGTGGAGTGTGTTGAAGCTAAGGGCACTAGTGACAGAATTCTTGGCTTCATCCGAGCGCTTTTATGCAGGGTGTGTGCTAAAGGTTTGAAACTGGGTCATTTTAGACTCAGATAAACCCATTAATTCATTTTATGACAAGCAATTAAGATAAGCAAGACATTGCTGTATAATCCTTTTTTTTCTGTACATGTCAGTACAGTTTGCAATAGCACACAGTGACTGTGTTAAGATGGGTGCAAAATTCTGATTACTTTTATTCATAAAAAGACAATACTTTGAATGCACAATGCTCCTAAAACATAATATCAAAATATCCCAACATTTCTATTAAGATTAAGGACTATAGAATATAATAGAATGGATCAGACTGTTTACATTCAAAGTATCGTCCACATTCTGAATGCTATATTGCCCCTTTTTAACCCTCGTAATATACTCAAAAATCTCAAATTTGGCCACCTGGCGGCGCCATCTGACTGTGTATGATTTGTGTGTTTTTCAATTGTCATTGCTGAGTGTATTTCTTTCTTTATTAATTATTTCTTTATGTATTTCTGTTGTGTTATGTGCCTTTTAACCCTCCTGTTGTCCTCGGGTTTCAAACACAAGCTGTAGAATTAGGTTTAGCGCCTTCTATCTGCCACAAAGAGCTAGTGATATGGATCATTTTGACCCAGAGGACATCACGAGTGTTAAACACTTAGGTCTGGGCAGTTTACTTTATTTTTTTTATAAATACAAATTCTGTATGACCTGATAGTCACAGACACAACCTCACAGTGCATACATACAAATACATATATACACATAAATACATTCAATGCAACAGACTCTTTTAGAATTGTGTTATTAGTCTAAATCATTTTAGATCGCTTCAGACATCAAAGATTAAGACAAAATATCAATCTTGTACTTACCCCTGTTCTAGTCCTATTGAGTCCCTGTTCAATCATCAATGTATTACAGTAGGTCTAAGTTCTTGTTGTCTTACTTTGGAGAAGTGGTACTGTCGATTTTTATTGGCTGTGCGACGCTAGTGCAGATATTTATTTTGGCGTACTAATTGAAATGTTTTCAATACATTTTTGTTAGCTAGCGTTGTGTCCCAGACTTTACACAAGTAAAGGCAGATTCTGCGAAACTAGCCCCTTAGTCCACCGGATATTATATTCCTTGACCTAGAATTATTCCCAGAATTGTTCTAGGGGAGCTATAACTTGAATACTTCCCAGATCCAGTCTACCGAATGTACAGTTAGAGCGCTAAAATCCGCTTACCTGTACAATACATTAATTATAAGCAACATTTACCAGAAATCCACCAGGTTTCCATCTGTTAGGATGTGCCGCGTTGCACCATCCACAGTCTCAAGAACAACTCTGTGTGTTTTTGGAGATTTGAGGCTGTAACATTTGTGACAGAATGATCAATTCCCTGTCATGAGACTCCGGTCCAAACGGGCATACCCTTGCCCGCTAGCATCGCCAAATTGTGATGGCAATTCTGTAAAATAATGCTGTTATCAAGATGTTGTTAATCGATTTTATTATTCAGAAGAACTTCAGCTGCAACGACAAGAGGGATTTTACTTTAAACTTTTATTTCATTATTTAACATGATTATTCAATTAGTAATACGTATCCAACTTTTACGTGGGTTCTACGTGAAAAGCAAGATGTGTACTTTACATAACATTGTACTCTGCCACATCCTGGTAAACCATTGCACTGCGGTATACCCTGCTGTGTCTGCAGACAGTGAGTTTGCCCATACCATTGTAACTACACGCCATTCGAGCTCCCATTGTGGTCAAACATTGTGGCTGCATTTCATAGCAGCGTTAATTAACATGTATTTACCTGTGGGTGTCACTCGACCATGCCCCCTTCGTTTCCTGTGAATACTTAAGCCTGCAAGTTTCCTTTGTCTGATCAGATATGATAGCGGACCATTGCATGTGAAGCTATACGAGTCTCCCTTGATGCGCCAATTGAATAATAAGGCCAGCTTTTCTGATTTCATCCATCCACAACTTTTACTGGTGTCGTTACTGTGGTACGAAATTACCATCAATCAAACAGCCATTTAAAATGTGTATCTCAATGCATTCATTTAGGTGATGAAATTCTAAGGATTTTCTCAAGGGACCATTGTAACCTTTAATAACCATGTCCCTAAGCCAGATGGGTTACACACATTGTCACATGCAGAAAATGTGATCTTTTTTCACTTTGTGCACAGTACTTATACATGCATGAACTTTGCACATACTATTGATACATTTCAGTTGACTTTGATCTTAAGCAAACATAGGACTAAGATGATAATATGTCATCATTTTCATAGAGCTACAAACACAGACTTTTTTAGTGTTAAACGTTGTGGTTAGGCCCTGATTATATTATGTCAGGGATAATAATATCATATAACCAGATATGTTTTATAACATTGCCAGATTGTTGACCATAGTGGCTGGATTGGTAAGAGAAATGATGACATGATGTAGACTGTATCACATTCAGAATAATTCAGGCTGTAATAGAAACCACCATAGGTACCGTATACAATGACAATTGTAATGGCAAATCCAAGTCTGTTTATGTTATACTGTTGGTTTGACTATAGGGGTTGGGAACTAGCAAAGGTAAGTGGGACCACTATGCTTAGTGCAGTGCAGAAACACAAACTTAGTTTAAACATGTTTGTGGTTTGAGATCAGTTTGGCCAGAAATGAAAATAAGATTAAATGCAAAGGTCGAAATAGAAGCTTGAATCCCAGGTAATTGGATTTAAGACTCAGGAAGCACCTGTATACCAATAGGCCAAAAGGAATATATCCTCGCTCACAAATCCTATTAGAAATCACGCTAAGTAGCTCATATATGCCTTAAGTGACATTGTCCTGCTCAGCAGAAGAGAGTGCCGTTTTTCATTGAATCTTTCTTTCTGCTGTAGGCTTACATTATCAGTCTGAGTGACATTTGCCAATCAAATAATATTGCAGATCAAAGTTTTGTGCAGCAATTTTTATTTACTTATAAATTAACTCACATTCATATTCATATGCACATTGTCACATATGTCATTTAATCCACTGATGAAACGTCTAGATGTCTTCTAAGTGCATTTTCTCTCCAAAACAATTCTACAGGGTCATTACAGCAGCACAACAGACTCGTAAAAATATAGTGAACATTTTTGTATGTGCTATGTTATAGTACAGCCTCCCTTGTCGCCTTTGTAAGGATTCTTATCATCTGAAACGCCTTTGATCAGGGGATCTTCTGCGGCCAGGCCCTCTACAAAAGCAATTGTTTCGGCACAGCTTGTAGTAACCTGGGTGAAGGATTGAAACAGTATAGTCAGCACTAAGCAACTGTTGATTAGCATGACATTTGAAACAATTTGCAGGATACAATACAATATATATGTAGAACTATTATGTGTAGAAGCGGTTAAACCTCCTGTAAGACTTGTAATGGAACCTCACCTAGTCATTAACTAAATGTCAGAGTAATGCAAACAGAAAGCAAACAGTTACAAAAGTTACAAAAAGAAGATTTAAAATGAAAAGACAGAAAACATAAGAGCAATTCCTGTGAGCTAACCTTATAGAAAGAGAGACATTGATTACTCACTGATGTGCGAGGGGTGTCAACTTCCTTCTTCAACTGCTCCAGCTCCATTGACAGGATTTCCTTATCTGACATATCCCGAGCCATCCTGGCTAAGGGAAAAGAATATTGTGTATTAGTGCTAATTGGTTTTAGAAGGCACACACAGAAAATGATATTCAAATATTTCACATCATCAGAAAAGAGGTTCTCAGGAGGATGACAAGACAACACCGCCTAGCATTTTGAACAAGATTCGTCCTTACCTGTTGAATGGTGGGATGCCCAACACTCAGAGAAATGTGTTAGCTCCTAAGAGCTAATCGACAGCCTGCCTTCCTCTGGTCTGCTCCTGCTTTTGACTGAGCTGTACTTTCCTTCAGCAGTTGATCACAGCTGATCCCTGCTGATGACTCTGTGTGTGTGTGTGTGTGTGTGTGCGTGTGCGTGTGTGTGTGTGTGTGTGTGTGTGTGTGTGTGTGTGTGCGAGTGCATGCATGTGCGCATGCGCGTGTGTGTGGTTGTGTGTGTGTGTGTGT
>JAODUG010000020.1:1770615-1782891 GCA_027564795.1 Aphredoderus sayanus | reverse complement strand
ACAACTCGACTGTGAAGCGTTATACAAGCTTTTTACAATAGCGCCCTTTCACTTATACATCACTTTTTCCCCTTTCCCATTAACATTTGATTGGGTCAGCAGACACCAAATAAAATCCATACTGGGAATGCACTTAAGGGTCAGGAAGCCCTTGCACATATCAGCAACAGTATGCACTTTTAATTTGCTTACGCACCATCACACAGAGAACCCACACACCTGTATGTGTGCCTAAATGAATGTGCATTTATGTTAAGGCCATGGGCACTGTAGCCAATCTGCTCTACAGATGGCTCCATGCCAGCTGTATTCTTCTGTCTCAATGTCTCTTAAACCATATACTGCACACACACACACTTCAAGAACTAAGATACATCACTACCATTGTGTTACACTATATTACACCTGGAACTATTTGAACCCTGTGCATATTTAATAGAAGGAATGTGTAGTCATGTGTAAAGTATCAGTAAGATTGAATCTGTAAAGTATCGGTAAGACTTACAATTCCCTTTCACAGAATTGTTTATCTGAAGACACACGAGTCAGAGATCTACAGAGGTAAGCAGTCCTTGCTTTTTACTGTATGTGCAAGCAACTACTGCTACACTTGCTTTCAACTACAAAACCCTTGTTTATTTAAATAAATAATGACTTAATATATTTATGTAGAATGCCCTGATTTGTCAAGCTAGTTTTTGATTGGGTGTCTGGCACTGTCACTCTCTTGATTCCTGCATATTCTTGTAATTTTGACAAATTAATCTTACTTGGTTAGAGAATAACTGTACACATTAAAAACAAACTAGCAGTCTAAAGTGAGTCTATTTGAACTGGGCTGCATGCCGTGTTGAAAGACATCAAATAACAGGACGTACCTGACAGGCGTATTCTCTGCATCTGGGTCCTTAGCAGTAACAATGCCAACTAAGGCTCCCAGTTTGGCATCCTCCTGCACCTCCATGATAGTTCCCTGAGCCGGCCGAAAGGTCGGTGCTTCGTCGATGTCGGACACGCTCACTCGAACAATGGTCTGGTCTCGGAAGGAGCCCAGGTCCACAAAGCGCGGGTCCACGTGCTTGTTCACCGCCTCCACCACCACGTTGTGTGTCCGCTTGCTCTCAAAGTCCAAGGGCTGAACGTGGAGGACGAGAGCGGATAAGACACACCTAAGCAAGGGGCCATAACTAAGAATAAGGTAGCAGATTAACTACCAATAAGATACAGAGTGGGTATGGGAAGGTCCAACCATGGCTTACTGTATCCCCCAATGATCCCCGTGGCTAAAATGACTGTACCTTCTTGATAGAGATGACAGCCTCTTGTGTCTCTACGTCAGTGGTGACCTTAAACAGCTCTCCTCCTTCTTGGTCTTTTATCAGGTAGCTCATGTCTGTGTTTTCCCCCATGTCTGCGTCCGTGGCGATGACACGGCCCACGGAGGTGCCTACAGGTGCCCCCTCTGACACAGTGAACTGGTACATCTCTGGTTTATTGGTAGGGGAAGGAGGGCAAGCATGAGGAATATCAGGGTTGATGGAAGTGAAAAATAAAAAGTGTGTTTATGTACTATACAAGAAAAGGTTTGTTTTATATTTAAGTTGTTGTGTTTACTGTACATTGTAATACATTGTACTATAGCTATATCACTAACATAATAGCATCTTTAATATGAAAAGACATTGAAAAGAAAGCTCTGACGCCTAATAATCACAAGCAAAATAATTGTAACTAAATATAATGTAAATTGAAAGTGCGCTTTGGTATGGTTTCTGCTCTGTTTCTGTATTTATTACATACAGTATTCAAATGGTGCCCGCTAACAAGCTGTTATTTATTTACTTCAATGTGTTTAATGTTGAGAACCGATGTACTATCACCGTGTCTGACATGAAACAACAAAAATCTAATTGGTAAACTCTGTTCAGCTGTACTGTAAGTAGGTGATTCAGCTCCACAAAACTTCGATACAAAACACCCATGCTCACCAGACCAAAACAGTCAACTTCAATATTGGTAGCCTAAACACTGGTATCTAGTTTAAAACTAGTTTGTCTAAAAGAGATTAAACACTAATAGTAATCTGTATTACCAACACTGTAATAAATATTGCAGTAATGTATGTTCAGAGGGTTATCCATCTGACCAGGTAAATTTGATTTTAAAGAATAAAAAATAAATGTGAAAATGTATCAAGCACATTCAAAGAGAATGTTGGTTGTTATAAACATACTGTAGGCCTACATGTATCAGAAACACAGATAATGGCATTACTCTAAAAAGAGATATATTATACATATTATAGAAGTAGAAGGAAAACACTGTTTTATTTATAATACAACTATTATTCAGTGTTGACAACAGAAATGTTGTCATGTGTTTGTGACTGAGAAAAACACCAATAGTTGTGATTTCTTCCAAAAGGTGCCAGACATTGAATGATTTCACCCTGTTTCCCTAAGACACTGTTTGCCATGTCATTTAATTAGTAAAACCTTAAACAATAAAAACGTGTATACGGTACAATTGAATGGTATACATAGTGTATGAATGGTTTGTGTGCGTGTGTGTCAAATTGTGTATTTTCATGCCTCCCAATACACATTCTGCTCATTCTGCTCAGGTAGGATGCATGTTTACACAACAGTACAAAATCCCGGCTCAAAATGTGAAGTTTATGAAATTATGTGGAAGATGATAACAGTTTTTTGCTTTACATCGCTGCACAGTTGCTACATGTTTTTCACACAGCGTCCACCCTCTGTACCATATTTCACTATGTGCACTGACAGGCCGACAGCGTATTCTCAACAACAGACGTTCCTCACTCACAATTACATATTGATCGCGTCGTCTCCGGAGGCTCACTAGCATGGAGAAATGTACAGGGGCGGCAACGTCAACATTTCGGCCACTCAGCATGGCGGCTAATGCTAGATCTGCTGATTGGTGTCAGCACCCTGCAAGACAAAAGCTCCTGCTTTCCCTCGTTCTATCAATTCCTCTCTCCACTATCTAATCTCCTATTTTCCTTCTCCTCTGGTAATTATCTTCTCTCTATCTTAGCTCTCCTCTCCTCTCCTCCTTCTCTGCTCATTTCTTCCAAGTTCTTTCTCCCTCCCTATTTATGTCTCGTTCGCTAAAGTCCTCTCTTGAGCTGGGAGGAACGCGCGACAGACTCACTCTGTGGAAAGCGTGGCGGGTTATCATTAACGTCAGTGATCACTATGGTCACCGTGGTGGAGCCAGAGAGACCCCCCATTTGGCCAGCCATGTCCGTTGCCTTGACGACCAGCTCGTAGCGATCCTGTGTCTCGCGGTCCAGATCTGCCACCGCTGTCAGGATGATCCCTGATGAGGGACAGACAAAGATGGGGGAGGGGAGGATAAAGACAATAGAAAGAGATGGGGGGGGTGTCAGTGTAAAGGTCAAATTAGTGGTCTGCATGTTTGCTTGTTAGCAGTAACCAGCCCTACTTTTATTTTGAAACGGAGCTGCAGAGTCATATTACCAAGACACAAGCGCAGCACATTCGATTTTATCCCATTTAGATGAGCCTGATCGAGGACACTGTGTCATATTCACAGCTTGGTGCCGATGCTATTATACGACTCAGCTGTATTCAAATGAATAAAATACAGAGGGCAGAGTGAAGGCATGCCTGAGCCAGAATGATGCTTATGACAACTGTTCCATGGTGGAAGCCAAGCTTGTGTCAGCTAGAACTCCTAGTCTGAGAAGTGGATTTCCGGAGAGCAAGCCGGAGTCACAGCGCCAGAGAGGAGAGGAGAGGAGAGGAAAAAGAGAGAGAGAGTCTTCACTTGGTGGTCTAAAGTGCACTTTTTGCCGACTTCCAACAGACTCTCAGCCTAGCTGAAAATAGGCTTGGCGAGTTTATGCCCAGTTGAGCCATGCTAGACAGTCACATGAAAAATGACTAAATTAGCAACTTGCAATTCACATGCAGAAAACGGTGTGGTCAGTGGGGACTCATATTCAGTGATTACCAGTGTGATCAATGTTTGACAGTGTCATGAAATAATAACACACTACTAATTCCCTTAAAGTAATGAATTCTCTTATGTCAGAATGCCATAACAAACGTGTGTAACTGAGAAATACAGACATGCACATACACACACACACACATCTCCACAGTTTAAAAGAGATTGTCTTCAACAGCCCAGCAGCAACAGTAGGTAGTGGTGCACTGTGTGCCAGTAATACAATTTAATATTTCCTTTGGGGATTTTCCATTTTATCTATTGTTGCCTTTCCTGAGCTACTCTTTTCCAAAGGTTTACACTGCTTTTGATAAACACAGTCATAACTATAGGTTGCCCTAGGCCTTGTTTGTTAGAAGTATTTGCTTTTAAATTAAAAGAAGAAGAAAAAAAATAGAAAGAAAGAAATCTCCTGATAATTCTATTAATTCCAAGTGCATAAAAAAGACCAATGAAGACAGTGACCTTTGGTTTGTTGTCAAGGCGACTGCAAGTATTATTAATGAGACAGATTCCACAGCTGTTCTGATCCTCTTCATGATCCTTATTTTGACCTTCTTGACTCACAACTATCAGGCAGACTTGTATGCCTATAGATGGTGAGGGTAGGGTGGGGGTTTAGAGACAAGGAGCCAAAGCGAACTTCCAGTCTCCTGGCCAGCCCCACCAAGGCAGAGCCATTTATCATCCAGGCATTGGGGCCAACCGAATCAAAGTGGTAGAGACCAAAAAAGGAATCATTAAAAGTTTAGTGCTTCTCCCAGGGGGGCATTTGCAGGCACCACCAATGCTAGGTTACACCTGAGAGACCATGGTTAAGGCCATATCCATCTTGCATCTGCCAGGACAGCAGGAAATGCATCTATACCTCATATGCTGGCTGTAGAGAGAATCTGGCAACATAACAAAATGCTAACATGTTAGCATTTTGTTTTGGCTCAGAATATGAATTGAGTGTAAAGATGTTTCGAAAAGTACTGGTTAACCTGACATAGCAGATGGTAGTTAAATGCACAGAACATAAAGGGCAGGCACTTTCAAAAAATACTTAGCAGCTGATTGGATGAACTGTCGGGACCGCCATTGTGCATTTCGAGTCGCTGTCGCTATAATCACACCTAAACCACGCCCGTAGCTACCAGTACAATGCTGATTGGTCACATGCTAGATATACCGGACATAATTGAAGGGATTGCTGGCCTCTCCAGACTGATTCGCGAGGTGAGGTAAAAACTGAAGCTCTATAATGTAGTGCCCACTGAATCAAACATCCACGCAAGGTCACTGCTACACATTTGTGACTTATCGGCAAGTAGAAGCTCTGTGGGGAGCAGCAGAGATAGGCGACTCGGTTCTCTGTTAAAGGGCTATTTACATGCTATAGGGAATTAAGGAAATCAAGGAGTGTACCTTTAAAGGAGTCGTTAAAGGCAAAACTAATATTTCAGTAAACAGTAAACTGATTAGAAATATGCTACATAATTTTAACTGTTGTTTACAATTTAGATAACCTCAGCATTGCTGTTGATAGACTAATACTCACAAGTGTTATACCAAAATATTATCCACGGAAGCAGAAGATACACAAGATGCTTTCATCTGAATCAACAATCGGTCATATCATGCAAATACATATACTGTAACTTTATGTCTGTGATAATAACAAAGAGCCTATGTCTTTAACATTTATTGTTTACCTGAATAATCACTAATTGCCACGAGATCTCACAATATTAAAACGTCAAGGTGAAAAACCACAGTATCTCGCAATATCAGCATGACTGAGTGTGAAATTGAAATTATCATAGAATATGCCCCTCCCTCTGGCTTATTCTTACTTAATTTGTTATACTGTATATAAATGTTTACAAATATGCCCTGAAAACATCGCAGCTAATCAGCTAGAATTGCATCTAATCGCGATGATCAATAATATTAGCTGTTGTTATGCAATATGTGCATTGGGATTAACCACAGTTGTGTAACCATTTCTGATTATATTTTTAAATATTATTGTGTATGCGATGTGTAATTACTTGTTGGCTTGATAAAACTTTGTTTATAGGCCTCTGCCATGTAACAATACACTTTTAGGCTACTGTTACACTAGCCATTCTGCCTCCTGTATCTTTGACAAAAAGCGGAATGAATGAGAAATATAACTCCTTGAAATCACTGTGGAAAATAAAAAAAGGGCTAATAGTTTTCAGACAGCTCAACAGTAGAGAAGGCAGCCGTAGCCTTATGTCAGCACACATGCAGAAGAGGCGGCGGGGTGAGCACTGGCAGTTGAATTTAAAGCAACAGTCACTAAAAGCAACAGTTTTCTGTGATCGTGTTAAAAATGACAGAGCACACCCTATTTTCAGAAACAGGCTGTAGAGGAATCAGTGCATTTAAAAGCTACAGTCCTCCAAACATTGCATGCAGACATGACTTATCCATGGGGGAATGAATGCATTTGTGAAACACGGTTATACTGATTTGCAGTGCAAAGATCCACCACCCTTTCTGAATGTACTGCATGGACTGTATGGACGATAGAAGAATAATAATAGAAGACAGGCAGGAGACCACAAAAACATGTAGCATTGGTTCTTTTTCTTACCTGTGTGTCTGTCAACAGTGAAAAACCTCTCCCCATCCAGCACGCTGTAAACCACCCTGGCACTGCTGCCATAAGTGGGGTCATCTGCATCTGACGCCGTGACCTTCATCACAGATGTCCCTATAAAGTGAGTCATGAGCCATGCAAAAGGTGAAGTACAATAAGGAAGAGCAAGAAAATTACATTGGGTTGCATTGGACATAACGGGGACATCATAGTCCAAAGATTGTTTTTTAGAACAATAAATGATCTTCCTGATCTATGTCTATATCTATATCACTTGTTTAATAAAATAAATAAAAAATTCTAACTTAAAGATAATATTTTCATTATTCATGTTTTGAAAATAACAAAACTACAATAAACAATACATTAAAACATAATTAACTTATTTAAATAATCCTGTGCCCCTCCTATGGAGTTACACCCAAACCTTTGCAGACAGTTCTGAATCTCACCCATACTGTAAATGAGATGAAAGGGAACATAAAAAAGTTGTTTATGCCTATATCTTTCAACATGTGATAAAAGTGCCAGAAATTCACAACAACAAGGATTACCGATTAGTGAGGGAATGAAGTAATTTCCATATACACCTTAAAATTTGAATTTCAAGTCAAGTCATTATTCCCCAGACACTTCTATAATATTCATCATCAGCAGGTGTTTCTAGCTTCTCGCAGCTGCGTATTTATGTTTAGTCACACGTTTTGTATTTTATAGTTTTACGTTAAGCTTGGCCACAAGCTCATAAACCTTAATAGCGAAGGAATTCAACCTCTTGGAGGTGTGCACCAGGCAAATAACTTTTAACCCTTGAGCTTTATATTCTCTCGCTAGAAACAAATACCACCATTCAGTGAAAGGCAGGAGGATAAAATGTCTGGCATTCACAAGTCCTCAAGGACGAGTTTGTCTCTAAGTCTGTCCCCCAAGCCTGGGCTATAGGTAATTACTGACAGCTGGTGTTGTCCACCAAAGGTCACAGCTGTAGCCTTTCTCAGAGCCCTGTCATGCTACTGTCCAGTCACATAATGGCCATATGCTAATGATGCTAATTACCGGGAAGTGTCAGAGCGCTGTTTGTTTCCTGTCATCCATTGGAACACCCTAGGGGCACAGCGGGGAGGACAGTGGATTACATTAAAGCCACCCGGCCATTATCACAGCCTAGATCACTATCATGTGACTTGAGCCAATAGGCACTGCTTTGTTCCTCCTGTATCTTCCTTGTAATGGACTGGCTGGCGTGCATGCTAACATGTCCAGCAGGTGACACAACATTATTCACCAATTGTTTATGATGGTAGTAAACGAATGAGGTTTTGTCATTTACATTTGTTGTGAACTACATTAACAGATCAGATACATTTTCCCTTAGTTTTTTCTGTGAGCAATGTGCATGTCAATAGTATCACTACTGTATAGGCCTAGTTTTCATACAATGCTAGCCACGTACTGTATAGATATGAGTGGAATATATTCCCAATCCTTTATGCCATTACTGTATCTCTCGCATTAAAGTGGCAAGCTTTTCAATCCTTAGATCACAACGTGGTGCATCCCTACGAGGCGAGATCACTGAGATATCATCCACTTCACATGGACAACAGAAAGATGTAGGTGATAGCTGTTTTTATTACTATGGATGGGTTTGTATTTCAGTCTACCTGCTCAGTCTCACTACTGTGGGTCCAGCAAAGCTATTTCCTTCCATGGGATTACTTCCTTATCTTAATTTTCCCTAGGTAACAATCAACTTGACGCTCAGCTGTTTTTCAGGTATTGGCTCGTGGCGACAGCAGACTGCTTGGAAGAACTATATAAATGCAAATGCAACTTTATTGTGTTTATATTAAAAAGAGAATGGAAGCAGAGAGTTTGCGCACGCGGGTCCTTATTAAAACTCTAGCTTCCTTTAGTGTTTCACCAGGAGAAGTCATTACTTATCTGTTGGCGTAGTTTGTGGCATGTTAAAGCAGATTCTACCGGTGATGGGCTTGTGGGAATTCAATAAAAATTATTGACTCTCTTAGATTGGAAAAGGTAATGTTATAGGGATGAGAGAAGTATGTCTAATGAAGAAAAGCTCTGGATATTATCTAAAGAGTTTATTTTCCCTTTTTTTCTCTCGCAACAAATAAAATCGGAGGCCGAAATTGCTCGGGGATGAGTTGGCAGGTAAGATGGCAATTATTTTGCTGTTACAAGAGGCTAATGATAAGCAGGTCCAACCCAAGCCACAGACAATTTGGGACATTTGCCTAGGGCTCCATCTTCTCTGTGGTTTATGTTGACTGTAGCAGACACAGGCATGCAGTGTACCCAACGTGCCCATGTCCAAAATCATATTAAAACACAGTAACACCCATGTTTATAGTCAAGCAGGCATGGCCATTATTGTCATACTGATTGCCCTTATTGTGGTCACCTGTCTTGTGCATGTCTCCACCTCCACCAGATGTTTCCCCTTTTCCCTTGTTAACCCCATAGTACATAGCTTGATTTGTCAAGCCGACTGTTTGGCATGCTTAGTGGAAGTATACTGTAAGCTATGGTTAAAAAACTGATTTTAAACCATATTTTGGGGCAATACTTATTTACAAGATTACATAGATGTATGGCCTAGTGGCCATTACAAGTGCAGTTATGGCTTTCTCCCCATTCATTTACACAGTCTTCCAAAGAGGCATTTTCAATATAGCTGGCGAGACAAAACTCTGATATTGTTGTTTGTTTTTCAGTACGATTTATTCACTTTTTCCTGCATTTACAGTTTCCCAGGTTTCATACTCCCCCTGTTCTGACCTCGAGCCTGCCTGTGTTTTGCTACTGCTGACCTGAGAGCTAGAAGTGTTTGAATAGCTGCCTGCCCCTGGTACAATCCTGCTCCCTGTTCTGATTTTGTCCATTTAAAAAAAAAATAACTATATAATAACCTATGCACTTTGTGTCATAGTGTCTGCGCTTGGGTCTCACCTGTACTTCAGATATTAATGCTAGTGTGAATGGCATTATCTGAAACTACTATAGGATATCATAAGGACATCATGTTACCGGTGATTTTACGTATACAGTACTATACACACATTTTTACTTCTCCTACAGCCTCCAGGTACTCCAAGTGGAGCACAGGTGTTTGCTAGAAAGTATAGGCCTACAAATATACACAATTAGAATACAAACAGAACAATATACATGTAATGTATCACTATGGCAGCAACATTTCAGGTCAATTTTGCATTGCAGCCTTATAGTCAACGTTGCCTTCTAGTTTGTATAAAGGGGATCTTTATTATCCTATGAGATCAATCCCCCTTCCAAGAGTCGAACATGAAAGTCGCCTTACATTTGCGCCTCTAGCTTTGCTCTGTTCTCTCTGCACATACTACAGTACTGCATATGGATGCTAGTATGCTACTATAGGGATGGTAGTTGTTTTATTCAAACATTATTTACTTCTTCAAAGTTCATCACTATTGAAAATGTTATCTGTGTACAATAGTTATATGCTGTCAGATTGGTGGCATTTTCTGTGTATTTGTGTTATCTGTTTAGTTTTAGAAAATATAACATGATAAAAAAAGAAATAATAATAATAAAATAGCATTGCAGTGTTATTGTGTAGGCCACTTTATTAACATTTGGGTGAACAGTGTCACAGTATGTATTTGCAGGCATTGCATCATGGATAGTCAGGGAAGAAGCATGGTGTCTGCAGCAGCATGAAACTGGTGTTAATAATATATTGAAATAAACGTTCAACATATTGTGTTTATAACATGTGTTTCCATTGTTTATTGCTTATAACAAGCATATAATAATAAAGCTCAAATAAGTTCGATTGCCGTGCATTTAAACAGGAAATTGTAATGCATTATTAATCTGCATTGCTGTAACATGTGCACCCTCTAGCGGCTAACTGCTCATTTTAATACAAGTGCCATATATACGCCTCCCGAAGGACATCAGCTTCCTCCTGCGAGAAGCTATTCTGTCAACCCAGCTAGACCTTTGCTGTTTCTCGGGGAATGGATGGGGAATTCTGACAGTTCGCCTTGAGAGAGAGCTACTTTAAAATAAATGAGAGGAGCTGATTTGATTGGCCCGTAGTGAAGACAGCCACCACTCATATTGAAAATGTCTTCATTCTAATCAAATTGTTTTACAACTGTGCCATCGTTGCAGCCAATTACTGCCATCTCCACATGTCCCAGAATGATCAAAAATGAATTGGCCACACCTTAGATTGCCTTCGCTGTGAACTTGCCCCATGTGCCTCCTCTTGCATCTTAACTGGGAAACTAGGGCCCAATGTTGGGTTATAGGATTTCAAAAGTGAGCAGAATATGTGAGCAGACCACAACGTTTCCTAAAGGTGGCTGAATCAGAATTACAGTACATCTCTACATCATTGGGAGAAAGGAGAAAGGAACGGAAGAAATGGTAATGACACCAACGTATTTGTTTGTTTTAGCATTATTGCTAAAGGTTTAGCCCCACTGGGCTAGATTTATGCATGGGCTTGGTTTAATGGTATCAACACAGGCTGTAGAAATGGCTTTCCCATACCATTTCAGCACTCTTGGGGAGATGGTTCAATTACCGCGAGGGGAGCCGGAGGACTCTGCTACGTGTGAGACACTAGACTGACAGCTATTTAAGAGGCAGCCTCGTAAAAGAGATTTGTGCCCATCTCGCCCGGCGCTAGCGCCGGAGGAAAAGGTCTAACGGCTGCAGCAGTGTGCTGCTCTCCTGCTCCGCTCCGCCCTAATCTGTAGAACTGAGTGCTTCCCGTCTGCATTATGGATCATTTAGTAAAGCCATAAAGGCTGAGGTGTTTTCACATATAAAGTTATTTCTCCACTACTTCCACTGTGATTCATTCCTCTGTCGCCCACACACAAACGCCCGAGGAGAGTGGGATGAGAGGGGGAGGCAGAGAGTGAGAGGGTGAAAAATCTCCTGTGTCATAAAAGCCAATGACCTGCTTACTGGGATTCCCATTTATCTCATGGGACAGAACGAATAAATACGATTTCTATTCGACTTTAACATGTGTCTTTTCATTTAGCTAAAACTAGGAAATATGATGTGACATGACCAATGTGACTTAAAGGGACAATTCATAATTTGTGCGGGTAATTGAACAGGCGGTTGAAACCAGCGTTACAGCAACTTTGTTTTGGTTTGAAACATTGACAGTGCATTCCCCGCTTACACCTGACTCCTGAAGGTCCACCACTCTACCCCTCCTAAACACATACCACCATCTACTGTACCCCTACTACTACTGTACCCCTGCACAGTTTGGTTTCAATACAGGATGCGGTGAAACATTGTAGTAGATATGTAATGTACAGTAATCAAGGATTGTTTCTTTAAGGTCACCTGATTTGAAGCATAAACCATTGCACATGCCTTTACTTCAGCTGCTCTGCATATGCTTAATATACTAAATGAACATTGAATGATGCAGTTGGTAAACTATTTTGTTTTACTCTGCACTGTAGATTGCATATTAACTATTAACATACTGTAGTTGCTATGTTCCTTGCAATGCAAAATGTCATAATACAGTATTTAGCATACTGTATATATATATATATATATATATGTATATATAAAGCACAAACCTGCTCCTTATGCTGCCATGAATCTAG
>JAODUG010000020.1:1704480-1735417 GCA_027564795.1 Aphredoderus sayanus | reverse complement strand
AGAGAGAGAGAGAGAGAGAGAGAGAGAGAGAGAGAGAGAGAGAGAGAGAGAGAGAGAGAGAGAGAGAGAGAGGTGAGAAATGGTTGCTGGAATAAAGCCCCATCTCAATTTGAATAGCTTATTAATAGAGATGGTCCCAGGCAAACAGATGGCAGCTGCCAAATACAAACAGAAATCACAGAAGAAAAAAAAACTAATTCAATTAAGTGGGAAGCATTCCTCACCACTTATTGAGCAGTTTCCATTAATTTGATAATCTAATAAAATTTTATAAAATTGCTTTTCCAGAATGTTGTCCAGTGTTTATTATTCTAGGATGACAAGCAAGGATACAGAGCAGAGCTCTGCTCATGTGGGCATGCAAAGAGGATTTTACTCATTACTGGTTCATTTGTGGAATGAAGCTGAGGACAAAGAGCAGCTTGATAGCTGGTATCAATGTAGGATCCAATGCAATGGCTATTCTTGAAGTCTTATAATCAAACAAAGTAAAAACCAATACAGTTTATTTATTCATGTTTTTACTTACTTTTGTTTTTCTTTCTATCTTTCTTTCTTATTTGTTTATATTTAGGGGACAGGGATTGGGCGAGGTGTCACAATCTCATTTGATTCCGATTTAAAGATACTGTACGATGGGATTCAATCCAATCTGATATTTAGGAGGTTGCTTATGATGTGATTATATTGCATGGATCACTGTACATTGCGTAGCAACACATTGTGGTACATTGTGAATTGTTACTTTTCAGTGTACCAACTATAAATGTGTTACATTTGTTTGCAAAGTCTCAGTACAAGTTTTAGTACTATCTGTGGCCAAAACAGTTTACAATATAGGAAAATAATCTAAACATAACAGAATATTTTATATTTATTAACATAGTTTATGTTTTACCTTCCTCATTTTTACTCAATTATTTAAAACCTTCCTTACATTTCAAAATAATAATCATATATAAGCTTTTCTTTGAATTGTAAGTTAACCACTATCGGAATGTACTGAATAGCGGGGTCATTTAACCATGGGGTCAAGCTGACCCATTGCACTACCTCTTTGTGGCAGATAGAAGGCTGTGCACTGCTGGCACAACAAGGTGTGGGTTTTAAACCCGAGGACAACAGGAGGGTTAACAGATACTAAAAACAAACAATGCATAAAGAAATAATAAAGAAATAAATACACACACCAGTGACAATATGAGAACCACACAATCATACACAATCAAATGGCGCCGCCTGATGACCCACAAAGAATTTATAAGGACAACAGGAGGATTAAACACCTAGTTATTAGGAACACTGCCATTACACAACTACATTTCCCGTGAATTCTTGACAGCAGGCGTCATGGTATGATATGTTGTGGTCCCAGATTTTTATCACCATCTGAAAGTGCTTTGTCTTGCTTTATTTGTTTATTCCCATATACAAAGACTTACTTCACTGGATAATTGATTAAGTATTTACTACTTAAATGCATATGTTTACATTTTTTTAAAGAATGTTAGTGTTAATATTAGTTAGTGTGTATTTATGGAACATGTAATAAAGTTTAAAGTAGTTCAATTAATAAAGACTGACAATAGGATTGAACTGCATGACATACTGTAGTGCAGGTCTTTGTGCAGAACATTTTCTTCTGGAGCAGAATTGGTAACTTCCCATTTCACATTTTCAGAGCTCTCTATACTCAGCTGTAATGCAGTCTTCGAAGGTTGTTACCATCCCTGTGGAAACGCAACTGTTTGCATCTTCAATGTCTTTAATGACCGCAGCCTATTTGACTTTCAAGATTGAGTGAAGCCCATACTCATTTTCCTTCTACTTAAGTCAAAAACCCAAATGCTAACAATAACCCTGATATCAGGGACACTGATTGAAAACACACGGTAAGAACGTATCACTGCTTAAAAGCGAGTGAGGGAAAGGAAGAGAGAAACCCTGATAAAAGAGAAGGAAATGTCTGTGATTTTAATGAATATGGATGCACCTAACAACCCAAATAAAAGTCCGCTGGGAACAAAAATAAAGTTAGTCTCACAGACACAAATAGAAAGAAAGGGCGGGGATGGAGAGATATGCTGAATGTGAATATGAATTTGCAATTAAAGGTAAAGTCAACGATTGTACGCTAATACACTTTTTTGTAAAATTCTGAAAATATCTAGTCAGAGAAGTCAACTTAATTGTCATTATACACAGTATAATGACAATAAAGATAATTTATTTCATTCAGAATGACTGTACCTTTAAGGCCATTAATAATGGATTTTAGGAGTACGTAAACATACAAAACAACCTGTTGCCTGTCGAAACTTAAATGACAATATATATATATATATATATATATATATATATATATCCCTTGTGATGTCCTCTGGGTCAAAATGACCCAAATCACTAGCTCTTTGTGTCAGATAGAAGGCGCTAAACCTAATTCTACAGCTTACACACACATATGATGTGCACTGCTGTCACAACAAGGTGTGTGTTTGAAACCCGAGGACAACAGGAAGGTTAAAATGCACGAAAAAACAACACAAATACATAAAGAAATAATTATTAAAGAAATAAATAGACTCAGCAAGGCCAATTAAAAAACACACAAAATCATATACAATCAAATGGCTCTGCCGTGTGGCCAAATGCTATATTTTTAAGGACATCACGAAAGTTAAATATATATGAATAACAACTTTTTTAAATTAATTTTAAATTATACTTTTAGGCTCAACAGCACAGCCAGAATACAAAAAAGCTAACGAACAAACAAAAGTATACAAAATAATGAAAGCATTTGTTATGAGCATTATTTCTGTGGTACAGAGAATTAGCCCACTTTAACCAGAAATGTTATTTGTGTGGTTACAATAATTATTTATTTTGTTTGGACACCGGGCAGTGCATACTTTTACCAATTTTATTGGAAATGTGTTACAGGGCATAGCAATAACAAGAAATACCATATCTTTGACAGAGCAAAATGCCTCACTTCCAGAGTCACTGTAACACAATACAGAACAAGCCTTTAATCCCAAACATCTGGACAAGGACTTTGTTACACTAACAACCATTTCTCTCCTCACTTTCTCAGCATGGATTTGTTTGTGAGATCTAAAGTTCGGCATGTGCGATTTCAATCGCTTAAATAAAACAGGCCACAGTGTTTTTTAAACACTGTCGATAAATGCATACAGTCAGTCTCATTTTGTCTAATTTAAGTAGACTGTGATAAAAAAATAATTATGTGTGGTTCTTATTCTGACTCATCTCTTCTTAAGACATAGATTATATGAGCTATATGATTTTGTTACTCTAAAGTATATGAGCACCGTGGTTTCTCAACAGGGATGTGGGCTCCTGCTTTATGCAGCCCACAGACAAGTGAAATTAGTTAATAATGAGTAAGACAGAGAGAGAGAGAGAGAGAGAGAGAGAGAGAGAGAGAGAGAGAGAGAGAGACACCGTGTGCGAGCATGAGATACTTAACTTCTTGTCAGACAATCCTCTTCCGGCCACCATTTGCTTAGGTTCAGTCAACCACCATTTCCACCAATGCAAAGAATGAAAGTGCTATATCAGCTTTTTGCCTTCTTTTGCTGAAAAAAGTTTTCTCTGGAAAGTTAAAGTTGAACCAGACATATAGTCAAAGTCTGAAAATGTACATTGCATAGTCATATTGTTTAGCAGGATGCCTGTCTGCTATTACAATTTGGTTTATTGTTTGTTGTTCAGATATGTGTTATTATATTCGTCAGTGTTTCATTTTGCTACTGTATACATCCAGAACCACTTCATGAGATCCACTCAAACATTTCCTAAAGTAATAAGGAAAAGGGCAGTTTTCAAGTCAAGGAAAATGAATTACAATTAAAACTTTGCATTGTTACTCACCAACACATACTGTAAACCAACTGTAAAATGTTATGTTGTTATTATTGTGATACAATATAGAGGTTTACATGCTTTAACCCTCGTAATGTACTCAAAAATCTCATATTTGGCCACCTGGCGGCGCAATCTGATCATGTATGATTTGTGTGTTTTTCAATTGTCATTGCTGAGTGTATTTATTTCTTTATTAATTATTTCTTTATATATTTGTGTTGTTTTATGTGCCTTTTAACCCTCTTGTTGTCCTCGGGTTTCAAACACACACCTTGTTGTGCCAGCAGTGCCCGTCATATGTCTGTGTAAGCTGTAAAATTAGGTTTAGCGCCTTCTATCTGACACAGAGCTAGTGATTTGGGTCATTCTGACCCAGAGGACATCGCAAGGGTTAAACACTGCTATATGCAAATTAATAATATAGAATAATGCATAGAATAATGAATAGAATAATGCATTTCTTGAATAAATCCATCTGAGAGCTATTTAGTTCACTAAATAATAGTGACATATTTACAGACCCATGAAGAACATTCTGCAAAAGTCTACAGTATGATAAATTTAACTTATATTTCTGCATCCACCTCATGTATAGGTCAATGTATTTGTAATAGAGTTGTTGTTATGCATTGAAAGCATTTACATTTTAAGGTTATTTTACATTTGATTAGTGTGCTTGTTTGCAGCAAATTGTGTAATTTTAAACATTAAAAGAAAATACATATATTACAGTTGGACTTGTAAAATGTGATGTTGATATTGAGAAATTGTGTTACCCAGTCATAGGGAGCGACATTGTGTCACCTGATGTTTCACTATGTATCTGAGGGGAATTTTCAGTGTTGAAAATAACGTGCCTGATTCTTCAAAAGACATTCTCATTTAAATACATTTTATATTTTAATACAATATGTGAAGATTGTAAGATAATGGCCTAGTATTTGTCTGCATTGCTATAGCTGACAATGCATATTAAGTGCATTTTTGGATTATGTACATATCTAATGGTGTGAACCTACAGTACATGCATGGATTGTGTATAGAAAAGGTAGGTCATAAGTTTAAGTTTGTTTTATAAGGATAGTGAAACACATCTTATCTAACTGAATGAAATGAACATGTCTTAAATTATTTTTATATTTTTCAAAAGGAGCTAGCCGTTTTGATCAATTTAAAAAAATAGGAAGAAGGAGACAATTTAGAAATGGACACTATTTTATACTGTATAATCAGCATAAAATAACCTTAACTGATTGAGAACATGAAGAGAAACTCAGTTCTTGTTAAAGCCGCCTACATTTCCTGCTATTTCTCAACCACAGAACCAAAGTTGCAACTGAAAACGTTTGCTGTACTGTGGCCGGCATGTTAAAGGTTTAGGTGTCTGTTGTTCAGCACTGCATGAGTCTTTAGTCCAACGATAAGATTGACCTTATGCTTTGCACAATTTTCCACTCGAAGACCTACAGACAACCACTAGCAGCTGGCTGATGTGGTTGATGAAACTGTATAGACAACCAACGATATGATGCTGTACTACCACTATAACAAAGCCATTTTCAGTATACGGTATACTGTATACTATACTACTATCATTATTATTATTATTATTAATTACTTAAGTAATAATAATTAAAGTTTACTTTTATATATGTATACACGTGTGTTTTAAAGGTATAGTTGGCAATTGTAAGCACATGCACTTTTTGTCAATTCAGCGAATATCTACTCAGTGTCAGCTAGCTGCCTGTTCTGTGTGCGTGTTGAAAAAATAATTTGTTCTTTCTACACAGCCCTAAGTAAATGGAAACACAAAGAAAGTGGTGCAGACCACACACACAACAATATCCTACACTTGGGAATGAGTTTCCAATGTGTGGGGCAGAGCTTCTGAATGAGCACCCTATGGCATTGAAGGGTGAAATGTTTTTGTTTTGACTGAGTTTCCCGTAAATATAAGTGTTTTCCAGAATGACTGACTGTACCTTTAATTATGTTGTTTGTTGTTGTGTGAATGTGTTGTTCTTTGTTAAATGTGCTGGGGCCGATGTTACCTATTCAGTCATTCAGTCTTTGCAAACATATGGATACCAAGGGGGTCATACTGTATTCACTTTCCAATGGCACACATCAACATAAATTGTAGGTTTTCCTTCACTACTGGCTCACAACTTTGGCTTTGAGGTGAAGGTTGGGATTAAGGGTGCAGACATTCAAACAGTCAAATTGATGCTGTCTTGGCACAGTATTTACTATTAGGGTTATTACAGAGTATGGCTGCCATGGTTAGGGATGATATATACTGTACTAGGAGGGGATCTATTGTGAGTTCAAGATGGACTGTTGTTACCAGAAAAAAAGGAGATTTCAACTGTGGACAGAAACACACACACTAACCAAATGATCTAAAAATGTATACACAATATATACAGGTCAGATCTATGTTTTTGTACCCCAAACCTCTTTTATCTGCCATTTCATTAAGAATGTATGACTGTGAATTTCATATAATGTGTGTCATATCACGAAGTGGCAGGTTTTCCAATTGTTCAATAATGATCTATTTGCCAATTCAACACTGTGGAAGAAGAGATGGCAGGCAGACATAAAATGAATAAAACATTGAAGGGAATGGAATGGTCGTGACAGTTCCATCTCACTGTCTTGTTTTCTCTCTCTCTTTTTCTCTCACTCAATCAGAAAGTAGCTAAGAAGACTTGTGTGCAATTGGGGTAAAATCAGTATTTGGATGGATGCCTGAATCATGCAGTTCTCTCTGTTCTCTTTATCTCACACTAGACGCCTACGATGCACCACTTTCACAAGCAAAGCAAACGTCTTCTTGCATCTGTTCTCTTGTTTGTTAAGCTAGTTTACTGGCAGCGTCCATGTTGGCTGATAGAATCTAGAGCCATGGCTAATTAGCTAATTCCATTGGAGTCCAGCACCCCGGTCTAAATATAAATATAGATACATATGTAACCTTTTGTAAGGAAAATACACTGTAAGGTAGTAAGTTTGAAGTGTTAATACATCTTTTGAACAACAGTTATGTGTTTAAAAAGGTGTGATTACTTATACCATTAGAGAAAACAAGGAAAGGCAAATGCACAAAAAAGTGAAATTAGGAGGCGTACGGCACTTTTAACACTTTTGAACTTTTTATTCTTCTTCTTATTATTATGCAGATTTGAAATAAAAGAAGCATTGTGACAAAAACGGATGCCGCTGGCAAAGATAAGAAAAGCACCAGCGACCAAAATGTAGAAAATAAAGCAATCGCTGCCATTGTGGTCATCATTTAATCAAACCAAATGAAAAACAATACAATTAGAATAAAAATGCTCCAAAGTAAAAAGCAAACATGATCTTATTTCTTTTATAAATAAGGAAACTTGTCAAATGACTGATGGGCAGCTAGCAAAAAAAAAAGAAATAACAATTTAAAATATTTACTGGCTTTACAAATAAAATAACTACAAGTTGGCAGGTTTATAAACAACTTTAAAAGTATTATTCCCGTTACAACTAAAACTGAAATTATGCTACAGTATGGGATAAAACAGATATCTTTGTCAGCAAAACCCAATTATATTATTCACAAAAAAAGTAAAAAAAAAAACAAAATGAAAAAAGAGATTAACACAACCAAACACCTAAAAACTACTATGAACTTAAATTCACTGTAATATGTACTCATGGCTGCATTCACATAGTTCATTATTCTACCTCTGCATGTTGAAGAGGCAAAGACATTTTTTGACCAGACGAAAGAAAAAAAAAAAGGATGGGGGATTTTTGAGGCAATACTTTTTTTTCACTCAACACTCATTTCATGTCCAGCCCTTTCATACTCTCTATCTCTGTCTCCCTTTCCTCTCTTATCTCTCACCTGGTTCTTTCCATTTAATGATCTGCAGGACACACATTCTATATTCAGTTTTAAATTGAACTTTATTGGGAAAAAACACACCAGTGAGCACAGATTTAATGCGAGATTGAGTGTGTGAAATACTCCTCTGACATCCAGCTGCTCAAGACTCAACAGTCAAAACACTGAGACACGCCTGCACACACACGCTTGTGCACACGCAAACACACGCAAACATACACACGCACACAGGCAATCACACACTCACATTACATTGTGGTCACTATAATTCCAACATGTTCTCGACTTCATATGTATGCACAAATCTAAGTATGGGCACACCCACGCCCCGACCCACACACACACACACCCACACTCACACATAATATATTTTGAGATACAAATTGATGACTTACATGTAATAAAGAAGAAACAAATCTTGACTTCCAATTCCCAATTTGATCCCATAAAAGTGATATTTACAATCACACTGTGACAGCTCAGCAGACCTCACGGGTCTTAAATATTACAAAAGATTCTTTTGTTTTGTTATGTTTTGCCTCCTGTCCCCACCCCGGGTCTTTGTATTGAAGTTGCAGGGCCCCTTAAGCAAAGCTACTGTAACATCAAGGCCTGCTCTCATCCTACTAAAAGTTAACATCTCGCTAATGTACAGGACCCCATGCTTGTGGGGAGGGGTGTAACATTTTAGCCAGCCAGAAATAAATAAAACAGCAACAACGACAACGACAACAACAACAACAACAACAAAACAAAAAATAAAATAAAAACAATAACAGAAAATAAAATAAAAAAAAACCCAAAAGGAAATAAAAAATGATTAAAGAAGGAGAGAGTTTCTTTTCTTCTTTTTTTTTCTTTACTCTTCTCATTCTAATTAAAGCTGGGTGGAGTCCCTGAGGGGACTTTTCATGAGGGCAGAAGCCCAGCCCACACTGTTAAGGGTACACAGAGACACAGGCTCTAGGAGGGAAGGGGGAGGGGGTAAGGGCTTTATAAGTGCTTGGCAAATGAAAACGGAACGAGGGCTGCTAGAATGGCAGGGACACAACAGTAGTCATCTGGTTTAGAAAGAGAAATAAACTACTCACACATTTTAAACCGAGAGGAAAAATAATAATAATAATAACAATAATGACATTGACAATAAAAAGATGTGGTAGCTCTGTTTTGCAGTGTGGATGTACACGTGTGTGTATGTATGTGGGTGTATGTGTGTCTGTTTTGGAGAGCTGGGGGGTGGGGGAGGCAGCTGAATGTGGACTCCCCAGTGTGGTTTTGTTTGTTGACAGCTGAGCTCAGGTGAGGTAGAGTGGCTTGTCCCTGGCTATCATGCTGCCACTGGAACACACACACACACACACACGTTAGAACATTAATTACATACTTTACATACAGTACTGTACTGTAGAAGCTAATATTAGGACCAAATGCAGGACAGCATTACAGTATGTGTGTATGTGTGTTACCCACACCTGATGCACATGAACAAATGCTAAAAACTAGAGCAAACTGTAGATTTTGTGTTAAGAAACCTTTAAAATAAACATATCTGCGTCTACTGTATGTCTGTTTGTGGATGTATTAACAAACTAGTTTGGGTTTGGCTGGGCTGGTTTCAACCAACTAATATATATCATTTTAGATTCAATCTCCAAGTTAGTTATGCTTCTGGGGTGATTGTTATGCTTATTCAGGGATTCTGGGGTCCTTTAACGTCACCGGGTGAAGTCTACACTGGTAGTAAATTGGGTTAGCCATGAAATGATAATTATATGTGCCTGAATAAGACTTGAGATTATGTATAATTATCTGCTACTGCTGCACACTTTAGGTCTGTCAAATAATGTAGCACAATAACTTTTGTTAGAAACATCTGTTTGCTTCTTTGACGAGCTTTATTGGTGTACAATTACCTACACAGCTGTCCTTTCATGTCTCTCTGGAAGGAAGATATGTTTCTACACTTTTCTACTGTCATGACATTCTAATGTCATAAACACGTATAAGAATACTAGCATGACTGTATGATGTTTCAATAACCTTACCAGCCTAGATGTTTATCTGTAGATAAATGTGAAACGGCTATTTTTTGTATGTTCAATTACCAATTTAGCCTTCCAGACCATTAGCTTCGAATAACAAGGGAAATTCTTATACCTACTAACTCTAACTCAGTTGACTCAAAAACTGTATTGCAAGTCCCTGGTTAAAAGGGTCTGGTGAATAATGAAAATGTACTTGTGTAATAATTTACAGTTTCTACTAACCTGCAGTGGTTGCCACACTCCCTGTTGCAGTATTCACTATCCCAGTCATGGCTTGGAGCCCCTCCAGTCCCGGGGCCAGAACCAGGAGCTCCTGGAGACTGGGAACCCCCAACACTCTTCTGATACTCTGACTGGAGGTGTGAGAAGCTCTGCAGAGAGGGAGTACCAGTGAGAGTGTGGGTTCAGGATGTAGACAAAGCGAGACAAAGAGCAAGCAACTAAACCATTGTACTGTAATTGTAATTGACCCATCAACACTAAAACAATAGTGTTTGTCACATGCTACTTGCTGTTCAAAAGATAACAATAATAATAACAATCAAATATATGGTATAGAGCCTAAAGAACAATCACCACTCTCGAAAAATTAAGATATTTTATAGATTAAACAAAAAAACAAACAAAACATAAAAAGTAAACTTCTGTGCTTATTTCAAAAGACTGACTTTACCCGGCCCCCCCACACTGGCCGACAGAACGAATGCAACAGTGGCCATATTAGCTCTAGGCCCACCCAGACACTCACCTGCTGCCCTGGGGGTGGGGAATGCAGTGATGCCTGCAGCCCCATCTGGTGGGAGATGATTGGCTGAGACTGGACCTGCTGCATGCGGATAGGCTGGTTGAGGAGGGAGCTCTGGTGCAGTGAGAGCTGCTGGTGGGGGTGGAGGGGCGGGCTGATCTGGAAGGAGGACGGGGGAGAGGCACTAATGCTGGGCATCATCTGCGATTGGCTGAGGGTCCGCGACAGGGCGTGGCGAGGGGCGTGCCCGGCGTAGCTCTGCAGGTCGGTGAGGGGGAAGGCCCCGGGCCCCAGGTACGGTGAGGAGGGCTGTGGGGGAGCTGGCACACTGTAGAGGGGGCCGTTGGCTGGCATCATATGGGGTGACGGCTGGCTTGTCTGGGCACTTTTCGTCTCCACCGGGTCATTGTAGGTCTAGCGGGAGAGAAAGGAGAACAGAAAAATGTAATTATACTTATCATCATTTATTTATTTTTGTCAACCTCACGGATCAATAAGGAATCAGGTTCTATTAAATATTGATAGCTTGCACATTACCCGTGGGTTTATATTACAGTAGATGAACTGTAATTCACTTTGGCTGAGCTCTAATTCAGACCATCTAAAACTGCAGCACATTTCATATACTGTATGGTGTGATAGAGGAATACAATTGGAATGTTGTATGTGAACACCACGTGACTGACTGTACACAAACACCTTTACATATACCGTTTTCTGAAGGATATGAGATCCCTTTATAGAATCTATTTCATCAGCTCTTATGTCTTGACAGGAAAAAAAACCTTGCACCCTTCACTCTCACTCTCTCACACACACACACACACCCTCCCTCCCTCTCTCTACGGCTGTGTGTATGAAGTACGTCCAGTCTTTCTCATTAACTGTCAAGCCAGCCACAGTGATGTATGGCTGTCCGCTGTTTAGTAATGGTTCACATCTATCCCTCAGAACCAGAGAAATAATCAATGGAAGTAGGAATGGAGGGATGCATAAAGCAGATGGGGAGATACATTTGCAGGGTCAAGTGGAAAATGAAATACTGAACAATGGGGTGACGGGAGAGGAGAGCTTGTGAGGGAATAGTTGATTCGCTGCCCTCCTTGTGTGAACCAAAGGCAACATTTAAGGATGACCCGTAGCATTAATACTGATCTATATTATTTAACATGGTAAATATTATCGTGTTAAAGTGTGAGAGAGAAAAAAAGTCGATTTATGTGCATGTTCAGTCTGTATTGGGACATTTAAATGCACAAAAGAGATTGGGTTGTGAAATAAGTGGCAATCAAACTTTCCCTTCCTCGTCCTTCCAAACAAAATATCACGTGTCACAAAACAAAAAGGCAACAGGTGCACATTGAAGACATGATTCCTTCAAATGACGCTCCAATTACCTCCAGTTCCACCCACCCCGATCCACTCTGAAAGGACTCCCTTGTTGGTAATTAAAAAGAGAGTCATTCTGAATCACAAGCCTCGTGGCTTGTCAGTCACATTGGCTGGCCATGAATGAGGGAGGGATTTGCAGGTTTATTTTTGCAAGTCTCTTTATTTTAATGGCTCCCAATCTCCTGAACATACAGTCTCAATCAAGCCTCTGTATAGCAGATCTGACATGAATGTCTAATTGCACACAAGACAAGTGATGAGAATAGGCTGTAGCTGAAAGCATGCCACAGTGAAGGGGCTGATGAATTAAGTATTCAAGCCTTAATCAAGGTGCTTGTTTTCGGCCAATGAGCCATAAGGGGAAGTGTGATGCGTAGGGGAGGGGGCGGGGGGAGCTGACTGGGTTGGAGGTGGAGTTTTCTATATGCTAATGCAATTTGGGCTCATGTTACTGAACAGCACTGACAAATGCAATGCATCACAGACAACGGACCTATCGTATCACTTGTGTAGAGGAGAGGAAAGAGTACAATAGCACTTGTTTGTCATGTTTTTACCTAGTTTCATTATCTTCGATCAAATGTGATTGATATTTGTGATGGAGTTTCTATGTTTATATACTGTCCAGCATACTGTACTGTACAGCAGGCTACTGTGTGTGTTATGTGCTGCTATTGTGGGGGTCAAAAACAGATGAGAACCACTGTTCTCACTTTCAAAACACTAACAACATGTTTTGAAAGAACAACCTGCCACATGGAAAATACACAAGATGTGAGCCAACCCACCCAACATGTCAGTAGCCCACCAGGAAGGACCAGGAGGATAACTATAGTTCATGTCCATTATACAGTAGCTGATGTACAATCAGATGATCACACAACACACACACACACGCGCGCACACACACACACACACACACTTTTTCTTCTTCTAAGGTTTCAAATTGGGTGTGTTTGAGACCTAATTTTAACAGTTCTCTTTCGAGCACAATCCACACACACACACACACACACACACACACACACACACACTCCCAGGGTGTCAATGCAGCTAGAAGCGCCATTCGCTGGGATGCAGGCAAGAGAAATTCTCCCTCTAATTTATCATCCCATATATCGCTGCTGACCCATGTATATCAAAGACATGACCCCCGCGGTTACCTTGGAAACCAGACTGGCTCTGTAGGCAGCCAGGGCTTTCAGGTATTCCTTCTTCGCAGCCTCTGTTTTCCTCTTGTAGCCCTGCAGGAAAGCACACACACATACACACAACAACCATAAACGACTGATTACTAGATGATGCCAGAGGCTAAAAGCACCCATGGTTCTATGCTGACCAGAGCACATGTGATCATAGGAGTCACAGTCAATACGCTGAGTTTAAATAAATAATGTTCCATGGATTCAACAGGCTGTCAATATAAATATTAAACGTAGAAAAATATAAACAGCGCGGGACTGCATTTGATCGTTGGTGATTTAAAAATAATCTGTACATTTGTCCGAGATGCCCTTTTGTGAAATGACGTCAAGGTGCAACTAGAAACCACATGAAGCCAAATGAGCAGCAAGGAGATGTTTGTCATTTTGCGTTCTGCTTTGCAGCCTCTTCCTCCATTAGGGCTGTTGCTCATCCCTTAATCAGAGCTGATGTCCCATCAAAGCATTCAGACAGGAGGGGGGGCAGTGGTAGAAAGAGAGAATAATAATTCAAAAAAAGGCATTAGCAGACAGGCAATCTGAAGCTCCTCTGAATGCACCTCAAATGATGCGTTAAGACAGGGGATTCACGTTAATGTCAGCGTGTGTCAGTCACAGGCTCTTTATAGTTGCCGTCTCTTTTTTTGAGGCAAGAGAAAACAAGAAGCAAAAGGTCCGCCCCTTAAATCGATAAGGAAGAATCTCAGATGCTCATTCAGATGTTTTAATGTGGAGGAGGCTGCATTGTGTGCGAAACCAGTGGGTAATTACTGGTCTTCTATGTGGGACTGTCAGTGGCTCTGTGGGTCATATCGCTTCAAAGAAGAAGGGCAGAATAACCATTAAGCATTCATGTGTTGCCAAATGCGTTAAGTGAACCTACACACACACGCGCACACACACACACACATACACACACAAAACAAAGTGACGTGTAAATAGAAACACACGATAACCTGCACCGACACACAAAACACATACCTCAAAAACACACGCACACATACACACAAGCATATAGTATGCGCATGTGCACAGTGGAAAGCAAACAAAACAACCAGTCCAGAATGAGGATGGATACAATATATTGCCCAAACAACTGCTGTTTATCTTCTCAATCATACTGTACCATATTTTGTTACTGTATGTAGCTTTCACAATATTCATCCTGTTAATACTAGAATAGGAACACATTAGAAAACCCAAACACAAGACAAGATAGTGATACTAAAATAACACATCCATAAATGTTCACTACAAAATGTGATAATCCCGATGAATGAATGAATGTATGAATGAATGCATGAATTAATGAATAAATAAATAAAGTGGTGACCTTGTCCCTCGCCCCTTAAATATTGATAGCGTGCAGTCGCTGCCTCTTTAATGAACCCCAAAGTACTCCCAGCAGCTTTAATTTCAAATTAATTTAACACTGCTAATGATTCGCGCAACCACTGATACTTTTAAATAAATTACCATGCCTAAGGATGTCTAATTATTCCAAAGTGAGTGGATTCATTAGCAATTGAAGCTGTCAGAGGCTGCAGGTCGGTATGAATTAAAAATAACAAAGCTGCGAGGGGCAGAGCATATGCCTCCGTCGTAATCCTGACACGGAGGTGTCCCGCCTGAATTAGCCCCCCTAATTGTACCTTAATGAAATGTTCTTGTTTGATAACCAGTTAATTACAGGAGACAATAACTCTGAACCCCCCACTGACACTGCAGGGAGCGATTACCCCCCCAGACCAACCCACCGACCCACCGGAACAGAAAGGCGGGGCTAAAGATGACGCAGGTGGGAATACGGCAGGGTGAATATAAGAGGGGGCTCTGGCTAAAAGTGATTCTACGGCAGCCACAGACAGGACTAGGCGACAGTCTTAAGAGGCGATAGTGCAAGAGGAATGCAGAGAGGAGGGGTAGAGAGGATTGTGTAACACACAGCGATCAAGAGGACCGATTTGATTGAGCAAAAAAGCTGAAATTATGCTTGCTTGACAAGGAGACAGGATAAAGATGGAGATGCAGATAAACAGATTGAAAAACAGATGGATAATGTACAAATTAGCAGAGACAAGGACTTTGGTGTGAAAGCCTGTCGTTTAACGAAAGCAATGTTTTTTTTATCGTCTCTCTATCTCCTGACCTTTTACACAACTCCAACATATGAGACTCAGTTAAATAAAGCCATACCTTTCCGTTACTGCTGTTACAGTGTAATCTTAAACAACAAGAACTTTCTTCTGTGTTTTCTGGGGCGGCTTTAACATGTATTCATGTTGAGAAATAACAGCCCAACCAACACATTGATCTTACACCACAAAGTAAAGGCCTCTGGGAATTAACAACACTGTATACTGTACAAGCTCGAAAAACATCTTAATAAAAAATAAAAAATAAATACAACTATGAATGTGAATGTGAAATAAAAAATCTAATATAAAAACACCTTTGTTCTCACAAACTCAAGGACAGTGCAAAAAAAAAAAAAGAAAAAGAGAGGAAGAAACCAAAACACAAAGCCAACGTGAGCCATTGCTCTCATCAGAAACGCCAAATAAGAACAGAGAAAATCACAAGGCAAAAGATTTCAGATTGTTTCTGGGATAAAATGCAATAATGAAACACGTAGCTTTCAAGCCTTTCATGTGAATTCTGCTTGACAGCATGTTTCGGAGGTACCACAGGTAATTGGAAACAGAGGCCGCGCTCTAGTTAAAACAAACCAGCGTACTGGAAGGATTGCGTTTACATTCAAGTTCTCCCCCCATGGCTCCAGCAGGTCTGACATTATGGAACACACCTCATCAGTCCTCTAGAATCGTTGTGACAGCCAATGCTGAAGTAACGGTATTCATCAACAGCTCAAGAGCATGGGGGAGATAGAGATCGTCTAGCTTCACATTGAAAATAACTACGACATGAGTCTTCTCCACAGGAAAAGTCTGGACAGGTCGTGTGTGAGCTTCTGTAAGATCCTCTCGGTCAGCACTTGCGTGGTATTTCGTAGAATGCGTTGTAATATTGCTGTGAATCAACCACTGTCAATGTCAAAGTCATGTTCAATATTTGGGGGGCTGGGTGGGGGGGTAATTGTATTAAAATGGGAAGGCATGATGTGTAGTAAACAGCCTTGTCTGTTTGTGCCATCAGAATCAGTGACAGTGCTAGCCATTGAGTTTAATTGGGAGTCATACGAGTGCTATTGCACAGACATAACAGATCCAGGCCAGATCCAGGCTATATTTCACCCCATAATGACATCATTACCTCAAGTTAATTAGGTGCAGGCGAGGTGACGCGTTTGATTAAACACATGAACGCACAACTGAATGAAGAAAAAATCAGTGGTGGAGTGACACATTAAATGGAGGACTCCTAATGAAGGAATTGCCCTTTTGTTAGTTCGTATCTGTTTCAAGGTAATAATGTGAAGGACAAACATGGATAGTATGAAAGAGAAGAAAGAGAGGTGGAGAGAGAAAGAGAGAAGACTGGCCACAGACCATTGCATCTACAGTATAACCACACACACACTAAAAAACAGGAGCCAGAACACAAAGGGTTAAGAAGCACAAACAATAACATTTGAGGAGCAGATGTCCTTGAGGCGAAAGCAAGGACAAGGCAATTGCTAATCTTGTATTCTCAGCATGATCAAATCACCAGGCAACAGATATAAATAAAAGGACAATAAATGAGGAATTCACATTCAAGGGTGTCAGCGGCGAAATGAAGATTCATGGTGAAGAGCCCTGGTGAAGGCAGCAAAAATTAACTGCAAATAAAAGGGACAGACGGCCTCCAAAGTCCAGCGTATAAAGTAGGTTTGGTGAAGAAAAACACTCTCAAGCTAGATAGGGTCTAGTGACGGGGGCTGAGGAGAATAGGCTGCACTTTGTCATGGAGACAGGTGCTTTTATTTGACACCCAATAGGCTGCGCTCCAACTAGATATTCTAAAAATATGAGTCTGTCCGCGACCGCCATCATCAGACTGTCTCATTTTCCATTCATTTCACACCATCATTTGTTACTACAAATACTGTATACAGATACACTGACTTTTGTCTGTTCCTTTGGAATGCTTTGGAATGGAACTGTGATAGAAAAATGCAGTGGCTGTTGATGTAATGAAGTATATAGCCAAAGTCACAGTGGAGCTGTGTTAGCTCAATATATTCTAGTCGGTTTGGACTATTTAGCACCATATTATCACAATTTGATTTGTTACTGAATGGATTATGTGTATATGTAGGACAAACATACTGCACATTTTGTAGGAAGTGGCAAAGAGAATTAAAGGCAAACATCATGGTATAGTGAGTTAATTGTGAGTTAATTGTGAGTTGATTTTGGCCACACATGTATGTTTATGCAGGTGTAGTTTGTTAAACTGTGTGCATAGGACTGGTTTCTTTATAAAGTATCAGTCACTATTTTGTTCAAAGTAGTTCTTCTACTTGTCTAATGATACAAGATACTAAACACTACATTCAAAGGCAAGTAATAATATAATGCCTTTAATGGCAAATTCAAGGAGTGTACTGTAGCTTTAAAGCTAGACTTGATTTTGCAATAGCCCTTTCAGAAGACCGCATTTCAGCCAGGGCTCACCAATAATGTAAATAACTGTGTATGTGAACATCTTGCTGTAAGAGGAGGGGTAGAGAATAAGGGGGAGCCTAAGAGCCCATTAGAGTGAGGAGGAGTAGAGAGGCACCCCCACCCCACAGTGGGTGGGGCCATGTGCTCTGGAAATTTCCTACAATGTTTTTATCAAAGCTGGTTTCAACCACATGGGGAATTTCCGGAAACAACTCAAGGAAATTACACTTTACGCTGCACATTTCCCAGCATTCATCTCCCTACCTGCTTCTGCTCCTCGCCTAGTCCATCCCACATGGACGCCACTATCTTTGACACATCTCCAAAGGTGGCGTTAGGGTTCTGGCCCTTAATGGCGGCCTGCGTGTCTCTGAAGAACAGGGCGTAAGCCGACACAGGTTTTGTGGGCTCGTTGGGATCCTTCTTCTTCTTCTTCTTCTGTGGTTTGGGCTTGGGCTTCATCATCTCAGAGGACGGCCGTTTCTCGCCCGCTATCTGAAACACGATCAACAGCACAAAAAAACATAATGGCTTATTGATACTGCAGAAAAAGCGTTTACACTCCTACCATGGAGAGAAAAAAATTTTTTATTTAAGAGAAGAATTTCCCTTTGATGAATTCTTATAAAACTCCCTCCAGGTAAGGCATGTAAACTTCATAATACTGATAAGTCAATTTCCCTGTTCATTGCACATGCAGGCAGCATTAGAATAGTGCAGTGATGTTTCACTGACGGGCTCACTTTTGCCCAGGTACTGTACTCTGTTTTGAAACCTTCTTCCAATACAAAATAGTCCCAAGTTCCCGACATACTCTATCTGTTAGTTGGATTCTTGTTATTTTAGATATTTCAGTAAGCTATAAATCCTGAAGTTCATGTGATGGAGCGAAAAGTGTTCAGAATTACATTTATGTTGACTGCTTGTGATGTGGCTGGAGATTGGTTTGGAAAGAAGCAAATGTATAATGTCATACAGTAGACGGGGACATACAGGTTACTGTACTGTATAGATATAGTGTGGTTGATAAAAAATAGTTGAGAGTTGTGCTTTGGTATACAGTGTAGAATAAATTAGAAAAACTAAATGTAATTGATCAGAGAGAATCAACAGAATGGCTACTGTCCATTGTCAATCAGATTAAACTAGGTTACTTAAACCAGAGAAAATAAGAGTAATTCCCTTTAGCTCATTGCTGTGTCCTGTTTCATTCACAAAGAAACACACCCATCCCATATGAACAACAGCATTTCTATATTCTACAACTAGAATTAACAGAATAATCTCTATCAAGCTAGTGTTTTTTAACTGCTATTTAAAAAAAGAAGAAGAAAATGTCTTAAAAAAACCACAATATCTTCAAAACATCTTTTCTGTGAAAACTGTGAGTTAAGAACCTATTAAAAACATCAACAATAACAACATCATCATCATCAACAACAACAACAACAACAACAACGATCTCCACACTGACCAGGTTGCACTGGAAGCCACTTTCCTAAGATAGCCAATGAAATAAACACTTCCACAACAATCCCTTCATTGCTGAGAATGACGTAGTAGAACTGCACCACTTCCCTGCATATCAGACCGTAAACCAAGTGCCAAGGGCTGCGCCTCCTGCACCTCCTACTACTAACTAACGAAAGCATTGCCACGCCAGTACCTTAGCATGAGAATCTGCCTCCTCTTCCTGATTGGAGCTCGAGGGGGAGGGTGTAGCTGATTTACTCCCCGGTGGTGAGGGGGAACCATGGGGAAGTGCGCTGCGGCCGACCTGAGGGTTCAGCTGGGACAGTGCGCTCATGGGGTTGGGCAGTATCCTAGATGAGCTGTTTATCAGGGGGTTATGACGGGCGGGGTCATAATGAGTGCCCTCTGGGTGGTGGTGGTGGTGGTGTTGGTGGTGGTGGTGTTGTTGTTGCTGGTGATGGTGGTGGTGCAAAGCCATTTCCTGCATCTGTGAGAGTGAGAGAAAAACACCAGCTTTACTGTCTTAAACTTTACCGATTTCAAAAAAGCCAATTGGCCAAATTAGTATGTGTAGAGTACTTATCCAGTACTTACAAATGGATGCGATATTTAGGAATTTGGGAAATGTCAGTGTGCTGAGCTAAGTAACATAAAGCTATTGGTGACATGGGGAATATATTGGTAGGATGGTGTTTTAGAGGCCAAACCTACAAACGTGTGTGCAGGCGCCTATAGAGACACTTTGTTTGGCCATGGCTTTCCTCATTACTTTCTAACATGCCCCATGCTTTTTTAATTTAAGTGCTTCATTCTTTCGTCACCTAGTCTTTGACCTACAGTATATAGGGCAAATCCAATAAGCCATGGATTTTTTCTTACTACTTGCTATTTTAATAGTATTATTTTGTCTTGATACAATTACTCAATGCAACGGAATACTGTATTGTATAACACAGTAATACAGTATGCAATACAATGGGATACTGATACTGAGTAGAAATATATTACTTGTCACACAAAAAACTACATCTTGTATTGCTTAAAAAACAACGCTATTTACGGTAGCAGTCTGTAACACACAGATGGCATCATAACATGAACTGAAATAGTAGCAGAATTTGATTGAGTTGAATTTAAAGTGCTATTATAATTACCATATCTACCTTATTTTTACTTGGGCTCATAAAAGGAAACAGTGTTGAGTGTTTAAGACTGCCCTCCCTAATAGAGAACACCCTTAAATAATGATTGAGCAGCCAGACCTCATAACCGTTCACAAAGTAATGCTCTTAGTTCTCTTGATCTTTAATAATAACTACATCAAAAGCTTTTCTCCCAAAATGCACTAGGACAGAACATGAGGATGAACCAAAGGATGCTTTTATAACAAGCATAAATGGGAATGTTTGGCAATTTACAGATCAGAAAGTGATGAACTAGCATTTATTAACACTGTTAAACATTCATGAGTTAAATAATACATTACACATTAGCCCAGTGCTAAAAGATCAAATTGAAAGGGCCCCAGCATATGAGGTCTTGATAAACACAAGTAGAGGTTCAAAGATGAAGGCTTGCCTCTCTAATCATAATTGGTCCCAGTAGGTTGCCGAAATAAAAATGCACTGCGAAGTAATGCTGTAAGAGGCTCTGGCCTGCTTTGAAAACTCGCAATATTCACAGGACATTAGATTCTGTGTTTGCCTCGGCAGCTGCTAACAAAAGGCAGCCCTGAACAAAGACATTCCTTTTGCATTTCAAATAACCATGCTCTAACCTCCCCCCATCTACACCCTCCAACTTCAAATCATGATTCAAAACACCATCACTCCTCTTCTTATAATAGAAAAAATACCTTCAGCAAAAAATGGAAGAGAGAGAGAGAGAGAGAGGAAAAAAAGAAAAAAGAGAAAAATAGAAATCTATTAATTTTCCGTTCTCAGTGGAACTGCTCTTTAAGGGTCCACAAACCAAGAAACGCTGAAAAACCAATTAATCAAACATGAATGGCCTATCATAGCTACAGCCGGCACATTTCCATAGCAACAGCCTCACAGGCGAAATGGTGACTCTTTAATCTGAACCACACCATGTTTCTTATAAACAAGACTTAGACATGCAGAGCAAGAGACCGTAAAGAGAGGAGTTACCGTTCTGTAGGTACCAAGGTTTTATACGATATCAGAGCAGAGGAAAAGAAAATTCTTGTGTTATGCTTATGAAGGTGATAAAAATAACAAATCCATTTGGTGATACTGGTTTCCTAATTACAGGTCGAATATGACGACAAATTGCATTTCAGCTAATAATTAACTGCGAGCGAAACGATTCTGTGTGTATGGGTTGTGGGTGCTGGGTGCTATAGTCATCAATCAAACTCCATTCTATTTCAGAAAAAAAAAACTGAATAATTCATGGTATTTGTTGATTCAGTACACATTGCTTTTTGCCATCATTTATATCCAGTCTCACATTTCATAGCATTAACTCACTCAAGTTTCTTTTTCATTAGAGCTGAGTGTTTCTACCCAACTAATGAACCAACCAGCCACAAGAAAACACAACACACATTTCAGGCTTAGCTCACAAATATAAATGTGATGAAGTCAATGGACGTACACTATGCTAATATATTATGCAAAAGCATAAATAACCATGAGCTATCAATATTACAAGAATGAAGAAACATAAAAAAACATTAAGACAGACATTTCCTGGGTGGTAGTGGTATAGTAATTACTTATACCAAAAGTAGTTTGCAACATTAACATTAACATTAAAATCTTACAGGACAAAACCAAACCATCCATGTTGTGCTAGTTGACAGTTTACTTATAAAATGTCTATAAGCAAGTCTACTTAGTACGTTCACCTGCACCAGAGAGACAGGGACATAAGTTATCAGGTAGTGCCATCAAGTCTGAGCTAAATAAAGTGCCCAGACGACGGCTGTACAAATATTATGAAAGAACCTGACAAAGGTTGCTGGTTGCCATAGGTACTGTATGCTAATTTATACTGGTATCATCAAATGGTTGTCCAAAAGAGGGGGATGTGCAGCCTACGTATCAGAATTACATGCATGAAATACTGTTTTTCAGATGGGCTGCACATAAACATCCATTTTGGTCCTGTTGTTCTATTGTATGTTTTGTTAATCAAATGTGGACAGTAGTACTATACAGTATATAAATACTGTATAATACTGTTGTTTTGAATGTAGCATTTTTGTGCATTTAGCTTCATGTAATTATTTCTGTATATCAAGTACAACTGTCTCTATAACAATGGTAATGAAAATAAAAACATGAATCACATAGTGATTCAATCAGTGCATAACCGTAGTCCAGTTTGTCAATGTATCTTGTGGTAAAATGTGATACTGTGATAAATGTGATACTGCTCTTCCATATGGAAATTAAAATCAAATTATCATTATGGTGCTATTTTGTTGTTTTGACTGTATCCTAATGCAGAAAGTGTGCCCCGAACAGCTTTGTTTTAGCTTCTCTTATTATTGCTGTGTTCTGACTACCCCAGGGTATTGCCATGGCCAAGCCGGCTTCCAAAAAATAACTGTTTGTTTGAAGCCCAAGGATATGAATGCCATTCATATACATGCTTAAGGAAAATGTGAGAAAAGTCAAACGAAGGGGCGAGAGGAAGAAATAGATAGACACACAGAGATAAAGAGGAAAGTACCAAAACACATCTCTGAAGTTAGCCAGGGGACACTTGGATATTGCTTTTCTGGTGATGAGCGGCCGACACGCCTAAACTGTGATGTAAAGCCAGGAAACTCGCCGTGAAGGTGCTCCTCTGCCATCGTTATGCCTGTCGTGTTTGTATTCACATCTTGTACATCATAGTCAAATGGGAGTCAAATAACAAAGGCTTTCCAATTACGTGTAGCACATATTGTGTGAGATGGAATATCAGAAAGCCATTGTTCGCCTGCTCCTCCTGACCTTACCTTTCAAAGTGTTTCACAGCTGCTGCAATTGCCTGCACCATTTGATTTAGCTAAGGGGATTTGACCACCAGCTCCGCGATGAGGAGTGGGGGGTAAGAGCTCTACAGAGCCACACGGAGAGGAAAGGACAGTGAAACATAACTAACCTTGCTGCGTCCTTACAGTGATTAAACTAGATTGGCATCTGTTTCATAATTCACATTACAAGGCTGATTGCTATGCAGGGTTTTATTGCACTAGCATCATAATACACTAGTCCTCCGCTGCCAAAAATAAATGAGCTGCGTTAGTTCACTGTGTTAGTTATTAGCTGCATTCGAGCAATCTCTAGAACGCCACAATGTTTGTTAGCAAGACTATATAGTAGTTTGTTTTGAAGAAACAAGCCCTATCTAGACAGGCAGGATATAAGCACATCCCGCTACATGTACTGTAATTCACTCATTATACACACAGTATATGTATAATGTGAAGAAATTGAGATATCAAAGCTCCCTTGCCCCGGCTCAGTTCTTATGATTTTCCTGTGGCAATTGGCTCTGTAAAAAGTGCACCGAACGTCAATGAGCGCTCACATGTAAACGGGAAGATTTCCTACCTCTGCCATCCTGCCCTGTTTGAAAGCATGATCAATTGCTGTGCGAGTCTAAGGCCTCATCGTTGCTGGCTGCTTGACTGGAGCCATCTTGTTTAGAGTGATGGCTCACTCACACAGGTTCACGGCTGCTATTGTAAAATCACCCAGCGTTTAATTGAAACAAATGACTATAATAATAGAACATTATCCCTGCAGGCGCCCAGCCATGACAGCTTTAATTAGAGGCGCGTTCGAGGCTGATCCCTCAAAAGCAACGCCGCCGAGCGAAACGCCGTGGTAAACACGTCTTTAGGTAGGGAGCCACCCGTAGGCCTGTTAGCCTTGAGAGATACTCCTCATTCACCCCGAGGGCAAAGTGCTAACAGCTCCCTTCCCCAAAGAGTATTCCTCACCTCCACCCCTTCCTCACTCTCTCTCTCTCTCCCTCCCTCTCTCGCTCGGTCTCTCTCTGCCGACACAACTCTTTGGCTCATCAATCCTATATACCCGAGAGGGTCATCTGGGCGAGTTGAGGAGTGCTAATAAGGGAGTGCATTTATGAATCATACGCGACTTAAGTTCTCAAAGTAAAAGCATGCACTGCGTCGGTGTGCTCATCAAGCTAAGTCAAACGATAGTATTGGCAGCAGGTATGGGGATATTGCAGGAAAGGACGCACTTGTAAAAATGATTTGGTAACGTTAAACTAAAGCAGGGCTTTGATATATAGTTCAAATAATCTTTTAGATATGATGCTACATTCGAAATTAAACTATAAATGTATTGCAAAAGCAAAACACATAGGTCAGCTGCAGTGGGCTATTCCTATTAATTGTTAATGGGAAATGGTATATGGGTGCTCTTATGGCTTGCTTGTGTTTTACTGTCAATTATTTAATTTGGCAGAAAAACAACATGCAACAAACAAGTAACATCAGGAAGTAATTAAAACAGGAAATGTATTCCAGTAAAGCCTGCTAAAGTACAATTATTTCACTATCTGCTGTCTCCATTAACCAGATAAGAATCCATGGCAACACATCTGATACTTTCATGGATTTAGGATTGACCTTTTGGCTTTCCCTCAAATAAACTAAATTAAACACAACGAAAACAACACCAAAGCCATAGCCTTGTGAAACCAAATTACAGCTCTAGGCTTCTGGAACGTTGTAGCTGATGTTCCCGGCTATACGACTGATTACTGACACGAGTATTAGCACCCCGGACACTTTACAGTGGAAGATATGTGGCGGCAACTCAAGGCAGCGGTTGATTTGCAGATAGAAATGTCGCGATGTTCCCATCAGCACACACAGCCACCATGCTCCTCATTACGGCTAATGTCAGAGCCTCCTTTGCTTTTATTCTCCCTCTATAGCTTCCTCTCCACATCACTTCTTTTACCCTGGCTTTCTCTCTCCTCACTCTTTTGCACTCTCTCTCTGTCTCTACCCCACCATGCCCCCCCCCCCCGAACCCCCTCCTGTTTTCTCTTAGCCCGGGTGTGTCTCTGAGCTCACCTCACAAAAGCGTAGCGTCAGAAAATCAGAGACTTGTCTGACATGACATGTAGGAGACGGTTGTGAGGCGCGGTAAGGGACACACACACACACACACACACACACACACACACACTCCTGACAGAAGAAGGCACGACTTCTCTGCTCTCACTAATGAGACTGCTGACTGCCGTGTCAAACATAATGCCCGTGTGTGTGCTCGCGCGTGTGTGCGTGCATGTGTTTATGTGTGTGTGTGTGTGTGTGTGCTCGCGCGTGTGCAAGTAAGCTCTGTGCTTGCACCATAAAACATGAGCATAGACGCACAAATAATGAATGTACAAGCAAGAGAGAATATAAAAAAAACCTCCATGGGTTCATGGACACAGACACACACATACATGCACGCAAGCATGCACACACAAGCACACAGGTCATGCCAACAATGCATGCTATCCAGTAGGTGATTTCCATGTGTATGTACTTTTATTTATTATACATTTGGCTCAAACCTCAAACGTTTCTGACAGGCCGTCATCACTGCGGTTGTGAATAATGAACAACAAACAACGATTGATACACACAATGGCCTTTATTATGATACTTGTTTTAACGCCCAATAGACAGTGTCACATTTCACCGCTGACCACTTTACTACATGTTGTAGCTCACACCACACAATAAACCAGAAAGAAAGCTGCTGCTTTATGTTATGGCTGTTTTTTTATTTGAACATTGTAACCTTAAAGTTATCTGAGGTTAGCCTATCTTAAAGCACAACTTATACCCATATTGGAGAAACAATAGACAGTATGTGTGATGTCGAACACTGGTTCTGAAGGGATGTTAGCACTCATTAGCAATTGCATATGATCAATCATGTATAGCCAAACCAGGCCATCAGTGCTGCTACAGTACTGTTACAGTACAAACTACAGTACACCACTATTGTGTGCTTTAGGTGTTGAACTGGAAGAAAGTTGGACTACAGTGGAGAAGCTCTTCTGTTACGATTGTATGGAATGTTCTCCATCAACACAGGGCAGAATATTCCATGTGGTGAGGGCTGAATGAGCTGATGTATTGTTGAGATAGGGAACAATGTAATATGGACATGATTTCATGGCATGATAAATCAGAGCAGGGACCCATACCTAAGTATAATATGAAATCCTTTATCTATGTTGCTCCTTCATAACATTTGCTATCTGCAGCAGTAGAATCATGATTTGTTTCTTTAGCCTCAGTTCTTCTCTTGAATGTCAATAATAAGATGTATACATACATATCTATATAGTAAAATATATATAAATATCGGTAGATAAATAAAGTTAATATATTGCACATTATACTGTAGAATCAAGACTACACTGTTACCCTACAAAGCTAGACATTTTTTCCCCAATATGAATAAAATGCAATTTATCTCACAGAACTTGTAGTTATAGCTATATGTAAGCATTATTCAACATCACTTCTAAAGGGTCTCTGATTAAATATGGAAATTAAGTCGGCACTTTATCCCTGATTAGCTTAATCCTATAGGTTAATTGGCTTTATCACCGAATGGTCTGGCATTGCAGCCAGCACAGTAAACTCCAAAATAATAATGAAATTGTAAAATAACTTTTAGTCCTTTTAAGTTACTTCTTAATATACCACTACAGTTTCATATCACATTGCCAGAGAAATAAGGTACTTTCTCCCAGGAGATGAGAAAAGAATTGAATTTTTCCTTATCGGTCATCTATTTTTCCACAGAATGCTATTACTTGCTGCCTGCCGTTGCTAAGCAACAGGAAATATTAATAGGACCTTTTATTAGCCAGGCTTTACCAGTGGAGTACTAAAATGAGGAAGTGGAAAACATGAATGTGTTACATAAATCTCTAAACCTTTCAGGATTTGCACAAGTCTCTGTTTGTCCAGTGATTTATGGTTGTGATGGTTCATTTATGGGAAAGGGGGTGGGGGTGTAAAATGCCAGAATGGAACATTAGCCAAAGAAGCTATTATAAAATAAATAATCACAAAAAGGGTGACAAAAGACTGTTTAAAAATTGTGTTCCACTTTTCCTTGAGATTTCAAGAAGCTATCAAACATGGAGAGTGTTTTTGTGATGCTACAAGCATTGATCATCCCAAAGCATCTGTGCCTGAAACATCATTGGAATAACTAATAGAAGTTCCATTCTATCACTGGGCTTGTTGAACTGTGGTGAAAAAGGGACAGAAATTCTATCATTTCCCACAGACACTCTAATCCTTTTAACCAATGGCAAAAAATAGAGGTCTTCCAAAGGAGAAATCTTTTTTTTTTTTCATATCATCAACACATTTGTATAAGTATAGCATAACGCAAAGCTGTATGAGAGCAGAAGGTCTATACTGTAAATTCACTAAAGCAGACGTTATGATTATGGACAATGGCATAACAGAAAGGAATAATATATCACTATAATACTGTACTAATACAATCTGGAAATCTAATGTAACCATCCATGTTACAATAGTAATAAGATATAACAAATATGCAAGTGGTTGAAAGCCTAACTAAAATATTCAATAACTATTTTAAAAAAAGAAAAACAATACAGTAGCTCTCACATTTACCATCACATAAAATTGTAGACCAAATGTAGCTATACCTTCTAGTCTTTGTTTTAAGATTTAAGCCTCGGGGGGGAAAACTGCATTCAAATCGTATAACAAATGAGTTGTGGGGAATTAGCATACGAATATGAATAAATAAAGGCCACCATGACCTTATAACCCCAATTTGAAAAAAATGACCTCTATTCAGGTGATTTTGCATTTTGTGTTCTGTATTATTAGTATTGCAACATGTTAATTCCACTTTAATACCTTCTATTTTGATGTGACTTCTGTATGGTTGGTTTTGTAATGACTAGCTGCTAATCCCAAGACTGTATGAGTTACATTAATTTGACTAATTATACATTAATGAGTATTCAAACCATTAAAATAGAGACTTTAATGATAGCTGGTTGAGTTATATTACAGATAATGGACAAAATGTTTACTGAATGAATAAATCAATGTATAGATGTTAAATATAATACCCATATCCTGTAAGAGACATGATGTTCCAATTCATGAAAGTAATCAACCTGAAACATTTTTTGCTTTAGGCCAACTCACAAGTAAACACATGGACAAAAGACAACAGGCAGGGTTGTGTCCACAAACTCTCCTCCATGCACTTGCAGAGATGCACATCTTTCTAGGCTTTATTGATAAGATCAACGCAACCTGAGCATGGCTATTAAATGTCTAATGTGTTTTGGAACTTGTAGAAGATGCTATGACAGTGGGAGCATTAACAGAAAGAGAGTGAGAGGGGAGGGCCTGCCAAGTGCATCAGAGCATCAGAGAAAGAGGCTCTCTGAAAGATATCAGGTTTGGCCAGGAGGGGCTTCAGACCGCAACACAATAAGCATCAGCAAAAGACCCTTATGAATTGAAAATGGGCTCTCTACAAAATTAGGGGAGTACAGTCAATTATGTGCTATAGGCTTTGAGAGTCAGCAGAGGAGAAAAACCTAGAAAGAGGCTTTGTGGATGAAAGAGAAGGTTGATTGATTCACTTGATGATTTAGTTCATATTTACTCACACGGGTAAAAGCACAACCAAATATATCAACATAAATTCTACAAATGATATCTATAAGAATCATATAAAATATGATAGCACAGGATATCATATATCAGTTGCAAAGAGCTACTTTTCTTACAGGCTCTGATGTCTTTCATCGGAAAATCGTTTGCTAAATGCCATAAATTCTTAAAATAGTCATATCGGGAGTTATATTCTAGTTCTGAATAAGGGTCACTCCATTTTCTTTGCATTTTAGTCTCCCTCTACTCCAAACAACATCCTCTTACCTTGCCCCCTATAACTCTTTTCCCCTCTTGTCCCCCACTCCCCCACTCACCACCTTCACCCCTCCTCTCTCCATCCAACCCTATTGCACTCTTTTCATTGCCCAGCTCACGTATTGAATCTGCCTGATGAAAACAGATCTCACTGCAGCGCCACAATAGAATGGCTGATGCAGGAAAGATGAACCCTAATGGCTTTTTTTTCTCCCAATGTGCTCAAGATTGAATATAAGGCCTGACCTCGAGATGTAGTAGATCCATTTCAACAGCAGAGATATTGTTTAGTGAAGACACACAAACACAGGGAAAACTGTTGTATGTGCAACATCAACGGCAACAACAGCATGTACGCATACCCTTTGAGACACGAAAGAATCACATTTGAAAAACAAAACCTTTTATTTCGTTGGTGTAACCCACTGTATTCATATTGAGGAGGACCCTTGTTTGCACTGCGGGTCTTGCTTAATTACTCTGCTCAACAGAGTATGTCAAGGTGAGAACCCAATTTAATATAAGACATTTGGTTCTTTGCACAAATGAACCTCTGCTACGCTTTGGTAGTTTAGACAGAAGCACCATTTGATTTGACTCTTGGTTGGCACTACTTCATATGCTGCTTGTACTGTACAGAGAGGTTCAAGCACAACTTCTAAAAATATGTGTTCTCGTTTAAATCTTGTTAGAAGACGTGTAGAGGTTACTTGCTAAATATATTGTTTTATGTTTATTATTATTTTATTCATTATTTTATTAGTATTTTCTGTCTTCTTATTAGTGGATACAAAGGTTTGAGGAACCAGTATTAGTAATTAAATTTTTAGAATAACATAAAAATCCATACCATTACTTTATAGCCCTGATAATATGCAATGTTGTGCAAATGGTAAAGCTCATGTATTTTTAGCATAGAACATACTTTTGTGTTTCACAGAAACAGGTACACATATATTGAATGGAAAAATAACAAATGGCCAATCAACCATTGTCTTCTCTGTAAAGGTCATGATCAAAATGTGAAAGGAATATGAAGATAAATGACATATGAATTCAAATCATATGGTTCGGTAACATCACCATCTTATATTTTTCAGAATATTTTAAAAATGTTTATCTTTGTCTATTTTTACGATGAGCTGAACCTACATGTATATAAGGTTTATATATGGAATTATATTTTTTAGGAGATTGTTATCTTAGCCCCAGTTCATACTATACATAGTGTTTCAGTTCAAATAATTTAATCTTCTTGTGTTGTGATGTCCTTTATTTGATCGTATTTAGCCACCTGGAGGTGCCATCTGATTGTGTATGACTGTGTGTGTTTTTTTATTTTCATTGCTGTGTGTATTTATTTATTTCTTTATTCATTATTTCTTTATGTATTATTTTTTTGTGTGCCTTTTAACCCTTGTGATGTCCTCCGGGTCAAAATGACCCAAATCACTAGCTCTTTGTGGCAGACAGAAGTACACAGACATATGATGTGCACTGATGGCATAACAAGGTGTGTGTTTGAAACCCGAGGACAACAGTAGGGTTAAAAGGCATGAAAAAACACAAATACATAATTAAATAAGATATACACACAGCAATGCCAATTAAAAAACACACAAAATCATACAAAATCAGATGGCGCCATACGATACTTTTAAGGACATCACGAGGGTTAACCCTCCTGTTGTCCTCGGGTTTCAAACTCACACCTTGCAGTGCCAGCAGTGCCCTC
>JAODUG010000020.1:1694001-1704380 GCA_027564795.1 Aphredoderus sayanus | reverse complement strand
TAAGGACATCACGAGGGTTAACCCTCCTGTTGTCCTCGGGTTTCAAACTCACACCTTGCAGTGCCAGCAGTGCCCTCCTATCTGCCACAAAGAGCCAGTGATTTGGGTCAGTTTGACCCAGAGGACATCATGAGGGTTAAACAGTTTGGGCTTACAAATTCAAATGCAGCACTAAAGAGTCTTGACTTGTTACAGCCTATAAAGTATGTTCTACCCATGAACTTTAAATACCTACGTCTACTCATAAAACGCAATTATGACTTGAAGATGCTAATTTGTAGTGGAGCAGTTTTGTACAGAGCAGAGAGTAATCAGTGAGCATTCATTCGGGGAGTCTTGACAGATTGACCGATGCAAGCTGTCTACATAGATATCAGGCTGAAGGATTTACCCACAATCCTTTTCTCAATGCATCAAAAGTGACATGGCAGCCAATGAAGGACCATTCAATCCCCCCCACTTCAATACCTGATATTACATTTTGTTATATGGGTGCATACTGTTCTTGAAATGAAAGTAAGGGAGCTAGCGTTGTGCTGGCATTTCCCATGTGGTTGAATCTTTGCAATATTCAGAAAGCCTTGGAAATTATTCTAAAAGTAAAATACAAGTCCCACGGTGCTGTAGGCCCATGGCTTCCTCAGCCAAATATTTTGCCTCTAAATAATGCCTCACTATTGCTTCTCAGCCTGTAAACAATATATATTCAGTGAATACTCCATGTCGCCAAGTGTGACTTGGTGGCTTTATTGCCCTCAATTTCTGCCATGTGAACTACGTTGTTTGATGAATCACAATGCAATAGCCAATCAAACAGCTCATATGCTGCCGGTCTATAGTCTGTGTAGATGTGAAGTGCAATTAGAGTCCAGAGAGTTTGGTTCAAAGAACGCTAACCTGTGCAGAAGGCTCTCAAGGTTGTGCAGCAACCTATTTCCCCAAAATGTGGGCAGTTTTAGATTCATTTATCATTCACAATCATTGATCTTAATCTGTTAAAGGTGTACTACTGTATGTAAATGGACACTAATAAATATTAATGGTGAGATCTAAACAAAAGCTACAGAATACAAAAACCAGTGAACCACTGGTCAAACGTAGCTCGACAAACCGAGGCAGTCAGATATAAGCCGGATTGTGCTGATAATGGAACAGACTACCGGGGAGTGTTAGGACATGACGTGCTACTCACCGAGGGCATTTGGCCAGAGAGCAGGTGGCTGTCCTGGGCCAGCATGTTGGACATCATGAGTGCCGGCAGCTCAGGGTAGGAGTAGGGGTTGATGAGGCCGTTGTGGGGTAGCGAGTGGCAGAGGTAGCCCCCGGAGTCGTGCTCCATCAGGTGGAGAAGCTGGGGCTCGGGGTGGTTGGGCGGGGTGATGGGGGGGATCTCGTAGTCCTCGTCGCCTGCGCCATTCCCACTGCCGTTGCCACTGCCTCCTCCTCCGCCACCGCCTCCACCAGGGGTCTGACCTGTGTAGCTCTGGGTGGGGAGAGATGGAGGAGTTTTACACTGCTTTGTCTACTTTGTCCCAAAGACTGAAGTAGATAGATAGATAGATAGATAGATAGATAGACAGACAGACAGACAGACAGACAGACAGACAGACAGATAGATAGATATGATGTATCTGTATGATTACCAAATGTCTTTAACCCAAAGACTATAATATATAGCCTATAAAGATGCACATATAAATGTATACACAGCCATTAAAACAACTGAAATAATATTATATGCATATTACAATATACACAATTAAAAAATAAAATCTAAAACCGCAAATCAAGTTAAGGAGTCTGAAGCAGACCGCCTGTTCCTTCCTTATCATGCTCGATTAATGGGAGGGAAAAAGGTAACAATTAAATATCCCCCATCTGCTCTGCAAATTGGACCCAGGGGTTTGAGTTTTCATGCGGAGGAGTCCCAAAAAATACATTTGGCAGTCATTTGGGAGAGGACACCTCATTTGAGGGTTGAACGCTGCATTTTGCTAATTAGCTTGTGAAATATTAGTAAAATTAAACTGGTATTAGACTGTTCCTGGATTCACTGCGGGTGTTAAAGGCTCTCAGGTCACATTTTGCATGTAGCCTTTCCAAAACTGCACTGAAATGCAAGGATTGTTTTGTTTTTTTAAATCCATGAACCTCATTTGCTTTGCAAAACACAAATATAATTTGTAGAAAATAGTTTTTTCACCCAAATACACCAACCATTTGTGGAAACAAAGCATAACCAAAATAAATGTTAGCATAACATTAACATTGTAGGCCATCCTTCTTAACATTGTTTATATAAAAATGGTATGTGATTCTACAGTTTTGCAAAGTGTAAAAAGCAGAGAAAACAGCAGAAAAATTCAATGGGGAATGAAAAGCAATTTTGTCTGAGACGAGCCAACTTGACTCCCATTGTAATGACTGAGTCAAATTAATCATCACAAATAATATTCCGGTGTCAGCCATTCAAGAGGTTTTTAATAGAATTTTTATGATTCATGTCTAGCGGTATACATCAAACAGTCAGTTCTGCAACATTTCAGAAATCAATTCAATATCATCTTTGTGTAGGCTGTCATCCTCGCTAGCAGAGTGGTCATTTATCTCTCAAACAGATACTTCTAGAAGAGAAAGGCCAAGAGGAGATGGGGGGAGGTAGAAGCGATACAGGGTTCAGTTTTATCATTGTCTCTCCTAACCCCCTTTTTTTAAGAGTAAATACTTGTGGTCATTCTAAGGGAAATCGAAATATATTCAATGTGGTCTTCATCAGAATAGTTATATCATCAAATGTGATTTTTTTTTAGGATTAATAGATACAGACACAAAACTTAATAAAATGCAATTTCTTTAACTACAGTGAAACACAGTGACACAGAAACACATGCAGGATGATAGCAATTCGTAATTGAGAAGGAGGAAAATAGACAAGAACATTTAGCACACGCTGTCAACTGCTAGTGTGTTATCGCAAAAGAGAAAAGAAAAAGGATTTACTTTGTCCTGACATTGTCTGCAAACTACTGGATATTAATTTTCTAAGCTGTCCTTTGAAGACAGATGTTTTTGTAAACCTTTGGGATAGTGTTATTGTTTGGTCTAATGGACAAGAAAACGAACATTTCCTGAGATTCAATTTTCCTCATAATTGTTGGAAGGAAACTAAATTGTCTGCTGTAAACATTGGAGGCATTGTGTGAAGTGAGTCGCTCTGTGTCCTTTGGGAGCATTCACAGTGCCGTCATCTATAGCGGAGCTACACTCCTCTCCTTTGGCCAACCCCACATAAGTTAAACACCACTCTGCTTATTCATCATCTTAATAGGGCATTTTCATTAACCTTCTGTTTTTTCATGGTGAACACAAACTAAATATGTTTCTATTCAAATGCATTGAGTTTTATAAGGGATAAAGACCAAAAAATGCGTCATGTGTTAGATTGCTGTGTAGAGTCATGCGGTGCCCTTGATGATAAAATGTAAATACCAAGGATGTTCCCAGTTGAATTGTTGCAAGATAAATTATTCATATGCTTCTATTCAGAATGTGATTGCATGTACAGAACCAAATGTACACTCTGGCTAATGTATACTCTGTCCTCCTTTAAAGGTAAAATACAAACAAAAGCCAGGGGTTTGATGGATCTTGTATACCAACATGTCCTACTATGGCATTTGCTTTTTAAACAAAATCCTTCCTCTAATAAAATACACTTGTTGTTGACCATGTTCAAGACCCAGGGCAACAAATTGTCTTAAAATCTACACAGATTTTAGTTTCTGACAGAAACAAAATGTTTCCACCTTGATCAATGCCAAACACTCCAGGGAATATAATTTCCAATACGTGCCATGTTCAACTGGTCCAGTAAGTGGAACACAATCTATAGTGTTTTAATTAAGGGAAAGATCTCTAGACTGTAAGTGTAACATTCCAACACACCTTTCATTTAAGAGAAACAGATGAACAGACAGTTGGTCTGGGACTAAGAAAAATAACATTGATTGGAACGCTTTCCAGCTTGTTTGTTTTTTTGGCATAGATTTCTGTCTGCCTCTCTGTGGTGTTGCCTGAATTGTCAAGGCCTTCTGCAGATCATATTGACTGTGGCAAATAGCTCATTATCTGTACATTTTGCTCACTATGAAATTATAATTATGCTCTACTGTATGAAGTAAAACACATTTCAAATGAAATTCGATATATGTATGTGGTATATAATGGCCAGAAAAGCATCATAAAGGATTTGGATCAATATAGGTTGTCTATACTACTTTATACTGTACTTACAGTATTACATACAATACACATTTTCAATGCCTTTAAGATATTTTATCAGCATCTCAAGCTTTGAGTAATATCAATAATGCATGCATCCAGATGGCCATCTTCCACCTGCTAAGGGTGTAACAACATACACATTTTGCAATTCAACATATGTGAGGGAATTTCGATACAGAGCTCCAAATTGTATTCAGTTTTTTTTTATCATAACTTCTTTATCTACTTCAGTAAATTACACCTCTTTGTTTTGTCTACAGTAACTTTCCAAAATGTTATTGTCTATACAGTAGATGTCTGGACCCCAGGAAGGCAATAATAGAGATTTACAGTACTTGTGTGTGTGTGTGTGTGTGTGTGTGTGTTTGTATGCACAAAAGACGAGAGAGGTCAGAACACTGTACAAAGCTTTAGTCAGTATTGCTGTTGTTTCCCCCCATTACATCATATCGCCTACATCGTGTACGACATATGTTATCCAAATCCCTCGCTCTTAGTCCAATCACCTGGCTGTGTTGTGTTGTCACAAGGCAGGTCTGGGTCAAGTCAGTTGTATGGCGCACACTGACACAACACACAGGAGCTTGGTGTCTTCCCAAGTCTGCGTTTGTAGCAGGGAGAGGGGGCGGGACGCTGTGCTCAGACACACGATGACAGATCTTCCTTACCACTAATGTGCACTTATCTGCCTATTGGACGGCTTTGTCAAAACGTGATTTATGCTCAAACTCCCCCACACACCACCACTTCCATCACCTCCGACACCCTCTCTCCACCACCTTCCCATCTGCACCACGCAGCCTCCCCTCCCCAACCCGTGGCTAAACAGAGACAAAGTCAGAGCCACTTATCTCCCATTTCCACGTGGTCTGGTTTGCAAAGAAAAGAGGCAATATATCATAGGGAGGAATTTGAGGGCGTCATCCATTTTCGCTCTGCGCTACATCGTGCAAACGTACATTATGCTGTGTACTTATGAAGGATTGCATGTGTGTTGTGTTGTGTGAAGAGAGACTGGATTTAAAGGGACACTCCTCGATTTCAGTCTGGAGTTACTTTTGTGGTTGAAAGTAGGTTAATAAGAACATATTTGTTTTGGTTTGAAGCACTGGGATGAGTAGCGCCCCTCCCACACCTCACTCTTCCCTACTCCTCCCCCAACAGCATTCCCTGCGCCTACCTCTACAGGCACATGCACAGCTGGGTTCAAACACAAGCAGCGAGCGGGGGAGGACATTTGGGGTTCTGGGGTCGCTAACACAACAGGGGAGTGTGCTTTAATGGAGGGAAATAGTGGTTGTTAGACTACAAGGACTGTAGCCTATCGCTTTCTGTTGGCCAGTTTGTCTATGATAGCTTCTCTCTTACTCTCTCTATCTGTATCTTCTTTCCGTCCATCTCTCCCATTCCTAACTCTGGGCTTAATTAAAGCCATCAGCTGTGTTTCCCTGCTACAATATCATGTCAGGGATATCAACATGCCACAAAGCCCTTTCTGCCAGAGGTGGGGGGAGTAAGGGCAGAGAGGGAGGGCCAAAGATTCAGTTACAGCCATCCTACACCTTCCCCTCTCTTCTCCTCTCTTCTCCTCTCTCGCTGCCCTGGCCCCCGCCTGGCTTGTCCCAGCACAGATCCCCACAGATCTAGCTCTGGTCCCCCCCAGACCTCCCCACCGGAGGCCGAGCCCACTGATTCCCCCGGTCTCAAGCCTTCTCATCTGCTTCCAAAACAGACGGGGCTGCATTATTTATCTGTCACTCACATTTGGAAATTGTGTGGAAATGGCAGTGCCAATTGGGGATGTTAAACCACCGGCTTCTTCTTACAGCTTGTAAGCGAGTTAGATCCGAGTGCACAATGTCACATCCAGGTTCTTTTGAAGAGACAACCTCTCGCACGTTCACAATGCTCGCCACACAGCTACTGTATTTCTGAGGATGTGGTCAGTCGTCATGATTTCGAAAAGCTGCTTAACTGACATTCATATGTGGATAAATATAGGCCGTCTCCAAACTCTCCAATTGGCCAAAATCGTCTAATCGCCCCCCACCCCCCTGTCATTGAAGTGTATACGTCCGCTGCCTCCTGTGTGTATCCTGTTCACAGGAACGTCTCAGTCGTCAGTCAAGGTCAGAAGGTCATCCTCATCTGATCGCATGTCAGACCAGATTAGTATCAGAGCTTTTGTGCCATGCCATATTTCATTATGTATTTGACTCATCTCTTAGGTCAATGGGTCAGTGTGATTTGATTGGATGACAGAAATGATATAATTTGTGTTTAACCCTAGGCAGTATAAGCTCTGAGTGGCGTACTAATGCATTTTGCAAAGATAGGGCAGGCCCTCTCCACAAGCGACTAATTTGAAGTGGCACACCACAGAGTTGAAGGAAAGCCAATGCTATTGCACAACATGCTGGGTTTACAAGAAAGGCTGTATCAAACAATAAACACCACCTCTTCTACCTCTCTCTTTCCCTCTTATTCTGTGAAGCAGACAGGAACATTTTTGATTTCAATAGAACATGAATAAACTATTATTTACCATATATCTTTAGTAGGCGTTCTGAATATATTTTTTATGTCTTAAAGCCTCACTCTAAGGGCCTTTTCACATGGCTGCAATTTTTTTAATACAGATATGAACAGTTGGTTGTTTGCATTTTTGGATCAACGGAAATAAAGTTTGAGCCACAATTCAGCTAAAAAGTCGATTTTTTAAATAGTTTTGGCTACAAAAAGAGACAACCGACCAATATAAATTCTTACAGTTTGTGGAACTGTGATGACTGTGATGTTTTAACATAGCATACTATTTAATAAGGACCCAGACCTAGATATGACCAATTCACAGACAAAGCCTGGAAAGTTGTCATGGTGTGACATACGGGTGACTGTATTACAAGCGTCAACATGTCTTGTGTCGCAGGGCTAAATGTAGCATGTTCAATGTGCCGCTGGGCACCGGCCAGGAGAGTAGGCTCTGTTGATGATGGCAGGTTATAGTATCACACATCCTGAAATAACCGTTCATTATGGCGTTTCAACCCTTGGAAGAATGTTGTCTCAATGTCATCATCACTGGATGGTGTTGAAGCTATCTTGCCATCTGTTAGCATGCAGTATAACATGGATATGCTTGTCGTCAGACAACAGACATCAGTCTGTACATGATCATTTAAACTAAATTGTTTTACTTTACTTTTTGCCTTGTTTGTGATGCAGCTTACAGTATGTATGTATTTCCAGGTGAAACGGTTTGATTTTAGCCATCGAGAGGTCATGCTGTTGTTAACAACAAACAGGTAATTATTGCTGAACATTCAGCTGGAACTAGAACACCATTCTAATATCTACCACAAACAGCACTGGGGGGAAAAAGGGAAAAGAAATGACAAAATGGAAATATGGAATGGAAATATAAAATAATATAAATACAGAATGGAACAGAATAGAACATTGAACAAACTGAAGCAGCGCATCAATTAGCATTGTTTACAGCAATCGATAACAAGCTTAGCTAGTACAGTATTTATCAAACATGCATTTGCTCATCTTTCTTCCACTGCTGAGCCGTGCTTGCTGTGTATGTGTATGTGTATGTGTGTGTGCGTGCGCGCGTGGAGAGAGTGCAGGCCCCTGCTGTAGTGATGATATGCAGATGCTGTGCGGTGTCAACGGAGCGAGCTCCACCGTGATCTCTACTAATGCGGTTAGAAAACAAGCCGTGTTATTGGGAAACACAGCGCTCAGGTTTCCCAATACTCCTCTAGGGGACCGTGACATGGCCTTAGATCGCTGTTGTGGGTGACTGCGGAGGAGATATGAGGGAAGGGTGACAGGGAGGAAGAAAAGGGAAGGGAAATGAAGGAGAGAGATGGGGGCAGGGGGGGTGGAGCAGTGAACGCAACGTTTCAAATGAGGGCCATAATCAAACTTATTGCCTGACAGGGTGAATCTAGAATTACATCGTTACATTGGCAGACTTATTATTATTTCTGCGTCCCCCCCCTGTCTCCTCCTATAGGGAGCAACAACACCTCCTGGAGCACGTAGCTTGTTTTGATTTGTTTTGTTACGCAGCTCATTGCACCGCTCCGCAACAGCCAGCGCCATTGCAGCCTTTGCAGAGAGAGGCGAAGGCGGACAAAACAAGCAAACAGTTGACTATTATTTTACACCGATTGTCAGTATTTGTCTCTTTGGTTATCTGTTTTTATGCTGCCACTGTCGGAATCATTATTTGGCATATGGACAATGGCGCGTCTATCTTTGAATGACAAAGCAAATTATTGCCATACAAATAAGTAAATGGACAAAAACACAGCACAATGAAAGGTTGGTGGATCTGTCCTGATTGACTCAAACAATGCTGGCAATAACAATAGCAGCGCTGATGGCCCAGTCATCCAAACAAGCGTGCATTATTCTGAGAATTGTTAGGATCCTGTTAGGATCCTGTCACCCACAAATAACTCTTTGCCCTCAGAGGGCGGGGTCAGCGTATGTACTGTACGTGTATGTATGTGTGCGTTGTGTCTGTGCGTGTGTGTGGAAAGGCTGGGAAATGTGTGCATGCATTGCTGCATAACTGCCTTTCTGCCTTTAGTGTTTTCTTGCAGTGTACACGGAACAAAAACTCACAGTCACTGCCTGCATTGTGTGTGCGTGTGTGTGTGCGTGTGTGTGTTCTTGAGTGTCTCACCACCCCCGTCCAGAGTCAATGAGGCTGTGCATCGGAGGCTGGCACAGCTGGTGGGAGCAGGAGACAAACATCTGGACCCTTGTCCCCTCTGTGCCATTGTTAATGACAGGGCTGGCAGGGAATGGAGGGGAATGGAGGAGACAGCTCTCCAGTATCAATGAACCTCTCTACCCCTCACTAGTGCTGTGCTCTATGGTGAACACTTGACAGTGCAACAACACTGTCCCTTACAATAGGCAACCTGCCAGCAAAAGGCCCTATTTTGTCCATCCAGAATATGCTTTAAGTTACAGCTAAACACAAACTATTGCAATGCAAATAATCACAAAGCAAACATGCGTATCATTTAGAATTGATTTAGAATGATTTATAATAAACATTATTCTAATGTAGGTTTGAGTACCAAATTAATATACTGTATTGTGTCAAAATAAATGAAATGTCCTGTTGTCAATCAAAAAACATTAAACAAACTTTAATATATTTCTAGTATTTTTTTATTGTATCGGTAGCAAAATATGTAATTTTTATTAATGTATTACAGTAGTGCTGTATAATTACAAGCATGGGCAAAAAGAACATTGCTTGAACATTACTTTCTTCATTATTTCAAGATATGGAATAAGTCAATTTGGGTGGATGTAAGTGTGCTGCTTTTCATACTACTTCGATAATTAAATCTAAAAAATGAAAAACATTCTCCAATGAGGACTGGTTCGATGCTTACACTTCTTTGTCTCTTTGAAACCATGGCTATGTCTCTGCCATGCGGTAAAGCCCATACGTATTTGTATTTCTTTCTAAAGTGACGGTATCACCACGTTTATAAAAAAGCTAAACAGAAATGTGCAGATTCAAGCCTTTCATAATATTCTGCCGTGTTCTCCAACACAAAACAGAGTGTTTGGTCTCGTTCCTCCCTGTCCCTGGTAGGGTGAGCGGCCTACACAAACACATTAGTGCTGCCATTAGTTTCGTCAGATCACCCGGGGCAACGGGGAGATGGACAGCTTGGCAAAGCGCGGGTCTTACACAAATATACAGCGGTGCGTTTATTTGCCGTGCCGTGTCAGTGCAGTACTCCAAACACAAGGCTTTTAAATGAGCTAAGAGCAGCTGAGAGAGAGGGGTGACTTTCCCCAACGTCTGTAAAAAAAGACCGCGGGGGAGCGGGCCTTCAATCTTTTCCGCTGCCGCCGCAAATATGCCTGCACATCTTTTCGCTTTGTCTCGGCTACCTGCTTCGTCAGCGAACGGCTATAGAAATATTTTGGCAGCCCACTCTTTGTTTTCATTTTCACAAAAGATTGAGTGAGGGAGAGAGAGAGAGAGAGAGAGAGAGAGAGAGAGAGAGAGAGAGAGAGAGAGTGAGAGAGAGAGAGAGAGAGAG
>JAODUG010000020.1:1670853-1684643 GCA_027564795.1 Aphredoderus sayanus | reverse complement strand
CCCCGCCGCCATCCCCGCCCCCCCCCCCCCCACGTCTGTCTAGGAGCCTGTGGTTTGGCAGGGCGTCGCGTGGCTCGTTTTGGACTTCTCGGCGCAGTGTCACACGAGCCCAGCAAACCGGCTGGCCGGCGTCATGCGACGCACTTCCTCTAGTAATGTTGTTCCGCTCTGTGCCTCAGTTCTTCTCACGCGGTCCCCACACACACACACACACACACAGAGTTCTCCACCAGCCACCCCCAGTGCACTGCTGTTGGTGGCTGTCAGTATAGTCAAGACTGATAAGGGGGTTGTAGCGGCCCCTTCAGGAGTTAATTAACACGGGCATCAAAGGCAATCCTTAACAAGCAGGGTATACAGCAAGGAGAACTACAGGGCTGCCCCCCGTGGCCCCCTGGACCTTTTGATTACTTATGTCTGTTGGTGTCTGTGTGCGTGTGTGCGTGTGTGTGTGTGAGGGAGAGAGAGATTCTGCATTGAACACAGCCATGTTCTGATGTTCGTGGGGGGGGGTGAGCGAGAGAGAGAGAGACCGACCACACAGAATATAGTTCATATTTCGGTTTCTGATCTTGCTCTCTGTGTGTGTGTTTGTGCGCGTGTGCGTGCGCGTGTGTGTACGCATGCGTTTTCATCATGTGTAATTGCCACTGCCTGCTGGCTGCTTTCCCCTGTCAGAGGAGATCTTTTTTATGGGTTCTATCTTCTGCCACCCGTTGGTACAGTACATAAACCCTTCTGAATTGTTTGACCAGTCTCTAACACATCCAGCTCCCCCACTTAGCATGTGTGGATGCTGTGTGTCTATGGGTATGTGTGTGTGTTCCTTCCATCTGTGATGACAGAAAAAAGCTGATACAATATAAGTTATAAATTAATACAATAAGCAATTATAATAACAACTAATTACAAGGCTGTTTAAGAGCATAACAAACATTAAAGTGAGCGGGCAATATAGCACTGGACACTTAAGTTATGATATGACAGCACCATTAACTATTGACAAATGTTATAAGAGCATTTATCAGTTGCAGGTGTGTTAGTCTGTAGCTGCTTACACACACATGCACACTCACGCACACACATGCACACACACACACACACACTCTTGCTCTCCCCCCTGAAGCAGTTGTAATGGTAGGATAATTAATATTGTCTTTGTGGGGCTAAATTAAAAATTAAAAATTACACAGAATATGTAAGTGGGTAGATTTAAACCTCAAAAATCACAAATAATACATTTTAAACTGGGAAAGTGAGCAGCTACCTTTTTATGTAATGAATTGTTACCTTAATTCCGTTTATTGCATTTGAAAAACAAGAATTAGCCAAACGTTGTTTATTTGTATTTTTTTAAAGTTTGGATTAAATTCTGAGGTTAAATCTGCTGCGTCTCTCTGGCCTGTAATTATCGCCCACACTAATTCATGTGTTATGGCGTCAAACAGGTTGTCAGGGCTTTATGTAAAGCCAGTGACGAATCCTTTCTCGTCTATAAACCCACACCAATAGCTACCTCGGGGCCAAATAGCGTAATTGGTGCAAGCTCGTTGTTGTGCGGGATAAGAGACTTTTGAGTCCTCACAGCGGGACGTTTTACTCATTTCTCTCTCACACGGATCCGGCCTGCATGCCAGACTTCGCCGCTTTTCATTCCACCCCCGCCCCCTGACCCCCAGAAAAAGGAAATCCATCCTTTGCGAGGTGTTTTTGCTTCATTAAATTCCCCCCAGATCTGCCTGAGAAGATAACGTTTAAACCAACACTACAGTATAAGCCAAACACGATCTGTGTGTGTGTGTGTGTCTGTGCGTGCGCGCGTGTGTGTATGTCTGTGTCTGTGTGAGAGAGAGAGAAAATGGACAGTGTGGAAGACGCTGAGAGATGAAAGTGACGTCCCCCGTCACAGGTTTGAGCACAATTCCCCTCCCCTCTCCCGTGCACGTCTCCCTGAATAATGTGAAAGGCCCATCATTTCTTCACATCTTTTAACCCCCCCACCCCACCCCATTCCCTTCTCTCGGACTGCTGGAACCCCTCGTGTTCCACAATAGCTAATGCACTAAAACTTTTTTTCTGATGCAAATGAACGCAACCGGCCATTGAGCATTAAAAAAACACTTCGCACCAATTCTGTCCCGCTTGGAGAGAATTATCCTTAGCCTATAATGTCACAATTAGGATTAGGCTTTAATTCATTAATATAGTTTTACTTGTTTTTACTTTCACGAGTTTATATGTTGAAACGGAGATTTCTTTTAAACAAATATGCCAATAAACTATTTTTTCTCAGATTATAGGCATCACTTTATAACCGCAGGGAAATCGGCCTAAATTATAGACAAACATGGTTTAGGCCTTTTTTCTACAGCCTAGCTTGTGAATGCACAACCTCTAATTAAAAATGAATATTTACATGATTCGAAGTTCCTCTTTCCTTAAGCTGTTTCAGCGTTAGCTTCATAATGAAACATTTATTCCCGAAAAAAAAATGTTATGATGTAAAAAATATGAATAGTATGACCACTCTTTTGCTCTTTGGCCTCTTTATTTTTCATTAAAATATTAGGATTTATTTAAATACACAGCGAAAGTGCCCAATGAACAAGCGTTTTAATTCAGAAACCTAAAATGCAGCTCTTCTGCAGCCTTTTAGAGTGCATCTTAGATATCGGGTTGCATGATGAAATTCTTGGAATTCCAGCGTGAACGCAAGATAGAGTTGGCCCTAATCGTGCAAAATAATTAATCGCAATGACAATTTTTGTCGTTGCACAAAATATAGTCCATAAAAAATCTGTAATTTTTAACTTCCATATTGTAGCATAGTGGCCTGCTACCTTACAGTTGCGTGTAATTTATTTTTGTGCGTAATAAACCTATATCGTGATACAGCATCGTGTTATCATTTATTTAAATAACATTACTTGAAGTAAATAGTTGTCCTGTAGGCTTTATATTTCCTGCCTTTATCCCATCCAACAACAGCAGTTAGAAAAGCACTCCGTGATAATGATCTGTAAACATGACTTTCCGGACCACATGGCCAGAACTTACCCAGTGAAGCCTCTTCTCTCGGGCTGCTCCGAGTCACCGCGAGTCCCAAAACGACTTTTTCCCTAGCCAAGACTTGGTCGGTGCCGGTTAACTATCGCTCACGTTAAACTTATTCGGCCGAAACGGTAAGAATCGTGAAATCCCTCGCAAAGCGTCAAAGAATTCCATCTACCGTGTGCTCTGCACAGACGCCCACATCGACCGTTTTTGGGAAAGTTCCCCCACAACTCCGCCTCACCATTGATAAGAAGAGGAGGGGGATAAAAAAGTTCAGTCCGTAGTTTTGCGCGTCCCTTTGCGTCAACAATCCATCACAGGGAGACAGACGGGGGACATAAAAACACTGCCTAAGTAACTTCGGGAAGTGTGAAGAGCAACTTTTACTCGCCGGTTGGCTCACGTGAGTGAGTGTGTGCGTGTGCGTGATGAAGTGTGTGTGCTGTGCTGTGCAGCCTTGGACAAGTCTTAGCTGCGTTGTTTTGAGCTCAGACCCCCTCCGTGTCCTCCTCTCTCCACCTCTCTCTAGTGGTGTGTAACCATTTGCTGTGTCTCATATGGGCCGGTCCACAAGCACAAACACACACGCACGCACACGCGCGCTCACACTACAGTTTGAGTAAATACACGAGTGCATGGGGTGTTTTGGAATTGCATTTTATATAAATCTATGAAATTTCCAATATTAACGTTTAAACATTTTATGCTGGGCGCTATACGATGATTAAGTATTGCGCAAAATCAATTTGTTCGTAACAAAACATTGCTGCAGGCATAGGCGCATATATCCTATTTTATTTTCAGCCAGGTCAATGAACACGTTATCTCTGAATTAAGATATATCGATGCATATATTTTTCCTTGGCTTTTTAGGTCAATATGTTGCTGACAATTATCTGTTAATATCGATTAACAGTATACAATATGACTAACGTTTATATAAAAAATGTAAATGCAATAATTTCAAACGGATTACGTATACAATCTAAACTAACATATTTATATATAGGCTATTAATAGTTAAAAATGTTTTTATTACATTGTTTTAAAAAAAATTAATAAATAGTGTGATGTGTGATGGTTCAATCTTTTCCACATTTTAATTCATAGTTATTTTGTCCCAACACCATAAGCTTAATTTATTTATCAGTGCAAATAGTCTAATTACACTTAACCACGGGTGGAATGTACAGACAGTTAATTGCTAAATAAGTACAGTTGAGCACTGAAAATCAAGAAAACGGTGGGAAGTAAGGTCATCTTTATTCTGTAGGAAGACTAAAAGATGACCAGCAGACAGTTATTTGCTGGTCATTAATATCTATTGAAATGGCTCCATCTAGTGGGTTCACTCATTCCCTACAACCTAAAACGAATTGCAAATAGTATAGAGGTAAAATACTTAGGTACAGCTATTTATGTCCTCACCAAGTTTATACCTTGAATTAAACCAAAAAACAAGACAGCAGGTGGTAAAATATAGTTTTAAATGTTTTGGCACACATCCATTGCTGGCACGTTCCTCATGTGTTCATAAATGGCCTGGAATGCTGACATATCTGTGTTGTTGTTCCAGAAGATTTTAGGGCAAGGAATTTTAATGAGATTTTTAGTGCCCTGTTTGTATAAAACAATGTGTCACTGCCCATGGCCTTACAAGAAGGGTGAGAATGTAGGTGATGCCATCTTCTAAAATAGTCGTGGGAACATTTTGCTGCTGGCACGAGCCTGAAAAATCTTTCATCACAACAAAAATCATGTAATTAAAAATCTTCTTAACTAAAAATGCCTTCCACAGATAAACCATCCATTTGCCAGCTTATTTATTTACTTTCCTGGGTTGGTGGTGTTCTAAGAAGTGTATTATTTTATGAGGCCATTTGTTTTGGCAAAAGTATAACAACTTGTTCCAGCAGGGGCGCTGCTGTCATTGTTTTTGTCTTTCAGCAGCCTTAGTCCACACCAAGACTTGCAGCTGTTCCTAATCATAAACAATTTTGATGCTGATAAAATAATTTTATTTCAAAGGTATTTATGGTCTCCTACAAATATTTTAGAGTTTAGGTCAAATGTCACTTCAAGTATGCCTGTTTTAGTTCACAGCAGATAAGAATCTCTCTCCTCTATTGCTCCTTAATGGGCCCTTTTATATGACTGTCCATTAAATCATTCTCCATCTATGCTTCATTAAATGTGGATGTCTAGAGAGTCTGGAAATTGAGAGTTGGAAATGTTTTTCAGACATATTTATCTTGTGTGTATGGGTATTATTTATATAGTATTATCATCACATGGCTTTGAAACCTTACAAATAATATCAAAATATTGCTATTGTCTTATTATTTAAAACAAATGTTTGCAGAGGAAACCAATGACATAAGGACATTCCCCCATATGAGAAACCGTTTGAACTACCATGTAATAAGAAGAGCTGTTTTCTTAAGTCATTGCGTGAGAAATCCTTTCTCCTTCTTGATATTTGATATTTGATGACTTCCACAGACCCATGGCCACTCATGAGACGTTACTGTGAAAAGTGCCTTTATCTGTTTTCATTTTGCTGCTCACACGAAAATGAGACAATTGTCAACTCAATGTTTTATGTGAACGCATTTAACGTCAAGCCACCTGAGCTAAAGGGTTCACAAGTTCAGAGTACCTTTTGTCCAGAAATTAAATGTAGCCCGGGACAGTCTACTCAATGTAGTGAGGTTTTAATTTTAAGGTGATTGTAATAACATGGAAGTGAACCGGTAGAGATGTTGTTTTATCTTCAAGGTAAAGCTTGTTGATGTTTCAACTGTATCAAAACAAAAACACCTCTCCCTTCAGTTCCATAGAGTGCTCCCTCAGAAGCTCTACATTGGACAAACATTGCCATGGCTGGGATAGTGTTGTGTGGGGCGGTCTGCACCACTGTGCAGCGTTCCCAATTACAGAGCCAGGGCTGTGTAGAAACACCTGATTATTGTTCAGCATTGATACAGAACGGGCGGCTAACGCACTTTGAGGAGATATTCACAAAAGTTAGGTATAAAATGTAAGTATAAAGGTATAAGCCTAGCTTACAATCGCATTAAAATATGACAAGTGAAATGTTAAGCCTGGTAATCTTGGTGGCCCCCACACTTTAGATTAAGTCATGCGACACTGTAGTCTGCAGTGTCACCTCAATGCTCATAACTGCTTCTCACTGCTTCTATCTCTTTATAGAGGACGTTGGTGGTGTTGATAATGAGACAAAGGGAGGAACATGACAGGCAAAAACCTGCAACCTCTCGTTAGGTACCCTAGAACTATATATAAGAACGGTAGGTGCACACACACAAACCCATCTTGTGTGAAGTCTATGAAAGGTTGTGTAACAGACGCCACCTAGTGGCCATGTCTGCGTGAGCAGATTGACGGCCCGGAGATGTCTTTTTGACCACATTCCTCCATCTGCGTCCGCTTGGTCTCAGCTGTGATTCGCCCTGCCGTAAGCGCTCAGCAACACATGTTGGGCGACCTTTTGACCTTTAATATCCGCCTAGTTTATTTGCACCCCCCCCCCCTCCTTCCCGTTCTCCCCCCACCTCCGCCAACACGCACATTAAATCAGATACGCCGAGCCCACCGAAACGCTGTCCCCTCCACCCTGACCCGGCGCGTCCCAACGTTTTCCCAAGTAAAGTGATTAAGACCCCCAGACGGGCTCGCGCGGCTGTGTTGACCCAACCGCAGAGCAGCAGATGAATGCACCGCAGCAGACCCCACGGCACGAACCGAAGCCGGTGTGGATTCACACGGGGTTGGAACGGTGACATCAGTGTCAAAACAGGATTAGTTAGTGCGAAGATGTGGGATAGCGTCAAAAAAGAAAAAAAGACAAAGAAAAAACACGTAAAAACCGATCCGGTGACCATATTCTTTGAAGGCTTCAAAGGGAGATGAGTGGGGTTGGGTAGGTGTTAAGGGATGCAGAGGGAGATGTGTTTTTCAGTTTTCATTTACCACCAGGTACTTTGGTTACAGGATAATCATGGCCATAATTTGTTCCGACTGTCGATGAAACTGGGCTCGTACGTAGCTACAGTATCAAGCCCCCTTATATTGGAAACAGTCCTTGCTGTTGTCTGGGAGCGCTGGGTTGTTGGATTCCATTAAATTATTTTTCCTGTTCCAGACGGTTAGCTAATGTCCATAAAAGAATAAGCTTTGAGTCCTACATCGCCAATATCACAAGCATTCAGAAAAACAGGACCCATACTGTAGATCCAAAATAGGCCTTTCACAGATAATCACCATCACATACATTTAACTTTAACAACTTAGTAGAGCTTTTGCAAAGACATGCAGTGACTTCAAGATTAGAGACGTGCATGTTCAGACCATACAGGTACATCTTGTCTTTCAAATTAAAGTTCACATAGTTTTAAATACTGTGTTTAGGTTTTTTTTTAAATACTGGAGAGGTAAAATTGGATCTGTATTATAATGCTTGCTATAACACAAGAAGATGACCAAATAATCATTAGCAGTTACCATTATTTGTCCTGAACCTTAATAATATTTGGAATATTTGAGAGGGTGTTTGGATTGGATTGATTGAGTATTAGTTCATTTCCTGCTTTTTATTTACACTGTGGAAAAAGTAATGTTTTGCTGTGTAAATGCTTTAAACATTTGATTTGTGGTAATCTAACTTAATACTACTTAGTAATGTTGTACTGAATTTAAAGGGGTCTCCATTGGGCCTCCACAATTAATGGCTAACCCTGCAATAGCATCTCCACTGAGAGTGCAGTTGATGCATGTAAAAGCATTGAGGGTACCTTTTTAGTACAATACAATGCTGGATATATACTGTAGTGTGTATGTGTGTGTGTATACTGTATGTATGCATAAATAGATTGTACGGTAATATATGACGTGAAATGACAGCATTGCTGTTCTAACATCCAAAATTCAACCTTCTTCTCTAGGCTAGATCACTTAAACAATGGCAATTAGTGTTTGTCTACATTGCGTAATATCAATTCTTACGTTTGTATTTGTTTAAAATGTATTTGATTTGCTTATAAGCTACAATGCAAATTAGTGAAATTATGTCCATAGGGCCTTTAAGATTGTTCTGCACAAGACAGCAAACTGTATAGGGATGTTGTTCCTAATGCAGTAAGTAGTTCATTCTTTTCAATATCACCAGATGTTTTCTTCTTTTGCCCTTTTAAACATGGCCCTTTTCATTTAATTCCCCTGATATACAGTATATCTTTCTATTATTCAAGGCTTCTATTCACCACATTCAGCTTAGCTTAAAACTCTATAAAATGCATTACAATATCCTTCTGCCCTCTCAATGTACATCAAAGCCCTGTGTCTATACATTCTGCTCTTATTAATTTAGGGGAAAAGTTATTGTAGGATCGTCTCAGGGGGCTGATCATTTGAATGCTATCTGTGACATTAATAGTTTGACAATCTGCTCTCAACTCCCATTATCCATTCATTGGCCCAGCAAACCCCAAAGTTCCCATGGTGCACAGGGTGCCACTTGTGTGTGTGTCTACTGGCTCCAGGCCAAGGAAATCTGTTATCCGAATAGACGGCCCCAGAACTCTAGCGGGCCCTGTCCGGGCGAGACAAAGTAGAAAGTAGCAGCCCGGGTCGATGTGACACACACACACACACACACACACACACACACACATACACACACAGTATATATACTTTATACACACACAGTATACATACACACACACACACACAAATACTGTATAGACACATACAGTATATACAGTATATATAAACATGCACATACACAGTATACACACATAGAGTATATATACACACAAAAACACACACACACACACACACACACACACTGGCCCTGTCCTGCTGCCTGACTTAGTGGTGACTCAGACACATGGGCCCGTGGTACAGCCTTGTGTTCCCCACATCGGGCCTCTTGGAGCACAGAGGCTAACCAGACTAATGACAATATTGGGACACTTGCCAAGCCCACTTTCTGCCGGTATGCGACGTTGAATAGTGGAGGCTGTTTACCACGATCGGCCTCCGCTGAGCCATTTGACAGCGTATTGTGCTTCAGCAGCTCTGATTTGGTTGGCCGGCAAGATGCAAGTGGCATGACTTGAGCATTGCCTTAACAGAGGAGACCTGTCGAATGTTGCCTAGTGTCGTGTATAACGGTGGCTGTGCAGGGGGAGGGGTTGAGTGCCGTGCGGGTGTGTGAGCTCTGTAGGAGGAGCAGAGATGAGCGCCGGCCACTTTGGGGAGAGGCGCGCTTTCAGCGATGCACAGTATGTTGTTTGTGGTGATGTTTCCAACCACGTCCAATTCCAGCCTCAAATCAATGAGTGTAGCTTAAAAGTATAAGAGGGAAATGCAGTACATATTTAAAAATGAACTGATATTTAAAGTTATGAATAAAACGCTAAGTCGCGGTGAGTTCCAGCAGTTATCAAAATAAAGCTGTAGTCAGTCATTCTGGAGAATGATTGTTGGTATTTGAACTCAATCAAAACAAAAACACATCTGCCTTCAATGCCATAGTAGGCTCCCTCAGAAGCTCCACCCCCCAAATTGAACACGCATTGCCAAGGCTGGGCTAGTGTTGTGTGGTGCGGTCTGCACCACCTTGTTATGGGCAGCTAGCGTATCGTGAGTAGATATTGAATTGAATTTGACAAAAAGTGTATTGACTTGCAGTACAATCGCTGAGGCCACCTTCCAATGCCTTCTTACATAGGCAGTTAGGAAACATTGTCATTTCCTACAGCTTATAAACAGCTCTAACAGTTACATGGGGCCAAGTTATGGATAAGGCCCCCTTTGTGAAGCCCTAAGCTCTGCAGATGGGAGCGCCATTTCCTCTGGCGGCCATCCGTTCACACATGGGACAGCCGTGTATGGCAGCACTTGTCTCAGTCGGCTGGACGCACGTGGCCCTCTCCAAAACCCAGTGACACCCCAACAATACGTGTCAGCCACATTGTCGGGGGGGATGTCGGGCTCCACACTGGGCGAACCGCGGGGACAGTCACACTCAAATGATCTGAGAGGAGATGAATGTCAAGTGGAGATGTGGGGGGGGATTGGCGGGGGCGCAGTCCCATCACAACCCTTTTGTCACTGTAACTGTCACATTGCGACCGCACCCTGTCTGGTGCAGTTCAGTTTGGAGGCCTGGGATAGACGCTAAGCGGTTTGTCCAGTGAAGAGACAGTAAACATCTTCCCTGGCCTCACAGGGGGAAATCATGTGCTCGTGGACAAGAGATAGCTGGTCTCTAAATGCTTGTACCAGCTCCTGGGTAAGCTACCCAGGCTAGTTTTGGGGTGCACCGTCTGAGATACTGTATCTGTTCTTAACTGCTGGTACCATTAGACATACGCCATTTTGTTTAAAGGTGATCTTTATGATATTTCTAACATGGATAAAGCAGCAAACGACTAGCATTTGTTTTAGTCTGGTATGCTGGTGCTCCAGTATGACATCTAGTGGCAGGAAGTCATATATAACCATTTTAAGAGCATTTTACAATGCAGATATGTAGCAGAAGCTCTTAAAATGCTCCAACCAACGGTCGGGCTGCGTCATTTTACTGGTGTCACATAGCATGAGTTGAACTGCCGTACATGATTCATTCAGCATCTGATTGAATCCCTCATTGCCAACTCCATTTGTGCTCTGTTGTGTGAGTTTAAGGGACAGACAAAAGTGACTGGTCTCTGTCAGAGCTTATGTCCGTAGGTTCGCGCGCACCCACACACGTGCGTGTTGTTGGCGTGTTGCACTTTCTCTCCCCGCAGAGTCCAAATTTGTTACATTTTGTCGCCTTCAGAGGACCATTAATTGCAGCATTGTCCCCTAATTAGATCGGCACATAGTCCCTGCATTCACATACTGCCTGCCCCTAAAAAGCCTTCAATCAAGCGGCCATTTTGTTAGGGCTGAACCCGGAGGGGGGGGGGGGGGCTGCAAGGGCTGACAAGAAGACCAGGGAAACCTCCGCTACGACCACGCCGCCATTGTGCAGCCCCCCGTCGCACTGTTGGCGGCCACTCAGCGGGGAAGGGGTCTCGTCAATGGCCACAGGCAGTCCTGGAGGGAAGGAGGGATTGAAAAGGGAGGGAAGGAGAGAGGGAGCGAGAGAGAGAGAGGGGGGGGGAGGGAGGGAGAGACGGGAACTAGGTCATGCCTCTCCATAAACAAGGCATGGTTTCTAAAATAATATACCCATCCAGTGGAAATAATGCCAAACAAGTGAGTGAATGTGGAGCTCATGTAATATTTACAGAGCACTAATACATAGATGGCAGGTCTTTTTCTCACCCCTCCACCCCCACCACCCCCACCACACACACACACACACACACACACACACACACACACACAAAGCCTGAGGTTTGCTTGTTCTTTTTTTCTGCTGTTTCTTTTCTATCCATTTGAATTTCACAGAAAGCCACGACTACAGTGATATAGCTAGCAGAGGGGGAGGTGTTGAGATGTTGAGTTTCTCTCTCTTCCTTCCTCATGTTTTTCCCATCCTCTCATTATTTACCTCTCTATCTTGCTCTCTCGTCCCCCCTCTCTTTCCATCCCCGTCTCTCTCATTCCTGGCTTTGACTGTGTTATTCTTTTTACATTTAAAAAAAGGGAAAGTGGGCCTTAATCCAGAGTCTTTGAGGCATGAGCGATGATATTACTGTGGAGAATCAGCCTTTTAAAGACTTCTTTAAACTCCAGCTGCTGCTGTAAGGTCACTGAGCACTTGTTCGCCGTCAGACCCAGCATGAGGCTTCAGGGCCTGGGACTAACTGACTGTGTCAAACTGGGATCCTAAGCCCCACACTGCCTTGTAATGCTAACTTTAACACTGCAAAAAATCTGTCCAAAAACATCTAGGTGAGGCAAATCCACAGGAGTTACCTTTTATAATAAATTTTGCTTTTTTGTTTTAGTTCTCACCGTCTCAGCTGTTTATTATGTTTTTTATATATTTTTTTGTGGTGGTGTTGTTGTTTTCAGATGTCTCAGCTGTTTTTAGCTGGTATAGTTTGTTTTGCTTTGCTACCTTAATCTTTTGGAATTGTTGACATGGATGTTTCATTAGCCCCACCCAAAGCCATGTTATTTAATTTTATACTAATACTTAAGATAAAATAACATAATATATTACAGATGAAATGGTATGAACATTGTATAGCAGTATTTTACATCTCTAATATCAACATAAGTAAGATATTAGAGATTGATTGGTATGAAAGTACCAAACTGTACAATAATTAACATAATGTCTTGATTGTGTTAGCAGAACTGTGTTAGTAGTACTTTCATTTTAATCAAGGCTAGAGTGCTTACCAGCTGGGGTAAAAACATATTGCTAACTTTAGTTTATGCTGAACAGTATTTATCATGAGGTTTTCAAAGCACTGTAATGAACGGTGTCCATATTTCATGTATCCAACAATAAAGTCTTGGGATATAATTGGAATGAGATTTGGAACTAAACCGAGGCCTTTTATTGTCACCAGCTTTTACAGTAGTGCTACAAAGTGCAAAGTGACAACAAGCTTAAAGTGTCCTTAGCATATCCTAAAGACCTCTCTAGGGACTAACAGCAGCTCATGTTGATGGTGACTTAACTATATGCATTATTGATACCTAACAACAGAAGAAAATAAAAAACACAACAGTTATTTCTGAGTTGCCAAGCAAGTGTTTCATGGTTGCTCTTTAATTGAAGGTAAAAAATGGTTTTCCCACACTAGGCAGTTCTTTTGTGTATTTATTTTGTGTGTGTGTGTGTGTGTGTGTGTGTGTGTGTGTGTGTGGCTTTTTTGTGTTTTTTTCTTTCTTTCTTAATTCATTTGGTAAGTAAATGTGTTCCATTCTTAGCTCAATTACAGTGAAACAACACTCATTTCACCCTGACATCAAAGATGCTCACTCTACAGTGGGATATGAGCCGTGTCGAGATAAACAAACATGACATATTAAACAGTAGAATGACTCACTCTTATTATCCAACCAAAATAAATCTGGAAAACACTAATTATAATGACCTGCACCCATTCCCTGATTTACCAGGGTGTTGTGGTTTTGTGTGTCTGTGTATGTGTGTGTCACATCCCTCTCCTGCTGCAGTCTTAATAGGCAGTCTCTTAGATATTCGCTACAGAATAGCACTCATGCAATATTAATATTACACCAAAATATGGAAGCAGCAGCACCACTCCATCTCTCAGTCCCTACATAATTGACTATGCAAGACTCTAAATCAGCTACGAAAAAAAGGCAGAGATAAAGACAGATAGGGCCAAAGGAGTGAATGAAAGAAAGAAAGAAAGAAAGAAAGAAAGAAAAATGAGGTTGTAGAGGCAAGTAAAGAAGAAAACGGTGAGCGAAGGAAGGTTCCTGTCATGCCTGAAATGTCACCTGGTGTATCACTGACAAGACCGGGGCTAAAACATCAACAACACAACAACAACAACAAGTATCACAACTACAACAGTTCTAGCTTTAACAGTGGCCCCCTCAGGGGCCGTAAACCCACCTAAGCTGCGGCGAGACAAGCTTGCATGCCAGCATTGTGTATACACACCAGATCCTTACAAACACAAGAATCTGGTTTGTACAAGCACATTTTAAATGTATTTAGTGTGTTAACTAGACATAATCTAGGAGAAAAGCGGCATTATAAGAGTTACTACACACACACATATATA
>JAODUG010000020.1:1652367-1664692 GCA_027564795.1 Aphredoderus sayanus | reverse complement strand
CCCCCACCACACCCACACACACACACACACACACACACACACACACACACACGCACACACACACCTCATTCGTTCAATTCGGCAATCTCTTCCTCCTGCGTCCCCTCTCTCTCTACACAAATGATCGGTGATCACGCGCAGATGTTAATGTGTGCTGGCCCAGACAGGAGGGAGTTAAATCCCTTATCTCTGCTCCCCAGAAGAAATTCCTACTAGAGGCCCTGTTCCACCAGCTTCCTGCCTTCTTGCCCAATGCCCTATTTTTACTCGTTGGGGCTCTAAAATACCAGGGGCAGCTTTTTCCTTGTCACTAGCACACTTCCTGCCATTCTCACGTTGACATTTCTCTCCCCTCCTGCTCATTCTGCTTAACACCCCCCCACCACACACACACACACACACACACACACACACACACCCTTGGCGGAGGGTCGTAACCTTTCCGCCAAGCGGTTCATATGTGCAGTACCTGCTGCTGCAACAGCTGCTGCAGGGTGAGCGTTCTGGAGGTATTGGACATGGTTTTGTGTTCATTGTGAGGTGCTTTCCGAGACCCACCGCCACCACTGGGGGGGACAGGGTGCTCTGTCCCAGCCAATCAGAGCGTACGACATAACTTTAACCCGCGGAAGCACAAGGGTTTGCTGTGTCAGGCTCGAAATACAAAAAAGACCAGTGCTGTACAGTTGCATTTAAGAATTTCAATCAATCAATCAATCTACAATGAGGATGGGAGGATGACTGCTCAGCTCTAGGCTGAGGGACCAACAACGGCCATTTGTTGTGTAGGTCCTGAATTCAGTTGACTGATATTTGGAATAGCATTTACCACGGCCGTGGTTTACATGTACATTGGTAGCGGGAGGTCCGGCACACTGCTGTATTTGAGAATAGCAGGGCCATCCTAATGCAGAATACAGTAGGCAGGGAGTGAATTTGAAGCGACAAACCAGGTGAGAATGAATGGCACTTCAATGAGTGCCCGGGGAGACATGAGATCAGTGGCTTGCTGCTTCACAGCAGCTTCCATGCTATTCATGCATCGCATGTGGTCTAAATGCAGGTGGATCGATAGGAGGATGAAAACACTAATGGCATATAAAGGGAACACGCTTTGCCACTGTGTTGTTTCCAAGCCAAGGCCTGGTGACTCCTGGACTGTTAATGGAACGCAGCACTCAGGGAAGAATAACCGCCCGGCTACACTGTCTGTAGCGCTGAATGCTGCTAAACAGCAGTGCTGATGTTTGGGTGTGCTTTTGTAGCTCAAGATTTACAGTAATACACGCTTTATTCAGTTTGGTGGAAAGGAATATGACAACTTTGTCACAGTCTCTTGTCTGGGTTGTTATTGTTGTTTCTTTTCTTTTGTGTTTTTTTTTTTTTTGTCTTTAGCTTTCGTGGCTGCATTTATGAATATCAATATTATTTCCCAGCCTGGAGGTAGATGGCATTGAATGGTTGCCAGGCTGCTTGAGGGCAGGCTGATCAGCTGACTAAATTAGCCATTCTCCACTTTCAATCAGTGTGTGTGTGTGTGTGTGTGTGTGTGTGCGTGCGTGTGCGTGTGTGTGTGTGTGTGTGTGTGTAAAAATAACAGTATACATTATGTCTGGCGGCAGCATACCTGCATGTGAGCTAGTTTATGGGCTTTATTTTTTACGGAGAGCAGAACTAGGCATGGCCAGGCCGCGTGACGTGAGCCAGTCTTCATGGAAAACCTGTAATCAAACTGTAAATCGTGAAATCACTGGACTACAACCCCCACCCCTCCTACCCACTGTAATCCCCCCACCCACTTCACTTTCTCTGCATCCCTCCCCCCACCTCCCCTCTTGTCTCTCTCCTTCCCACTCACTCTCTCTCTCTCTCTCTCCCTTCTGCTCTCTGTCACTTTATCCTCCTACTGCACAACTCGATACATTCAGCAATGAATACTGATCTGGGGGGGGAGGTGAATTTCAGATCAATGGAAAATGCGTTTTTGCCAGATATCAGAAGGGTCTTGCTGTGATTCTATATCAATTTCACTGTTATTCCTTTTTTTCTCCTGAATCGGAGCCACGGTGCATTATGGAACATGTTCAGGTCAGGAGAGTTATGGAATTCCAAATCCAACAACAAGCAGCTATCATTTTGTTAAAAGGTCAACATCTCATTTGCATTATTGTGCCCCCTGCAACAATACGGCTTACTTACTGTTAACATTTTGAAACCACTGCCCACAAACCTTCTGTTCTCAGAGTGAACCTACAGAGCATTTGGGCGTGTGGGGGGCAGATGTGTGCTGTGTCCAGTTGTAAATCAAAACAACAGTGTTTTAGTAACGCTGGTCTAAACCACGAGGGTAATTTCTGACACAAGTTGAGGCGTGCACCTATGACCAAGGAAAGAAAATCTTGATAATGCATCCTCGTACACGCTGCAATTCTGCTTGGCAATTCTGCTTGGCACTGGGTGCGTAATACTGTATGCGTACACATGTACGTGCATAGCATGGTGCATGTATTTCTGCTTACTCACAGACGCGGGCGGGCCAGTATTTATCTGACCATGACTTTGAGAGTCAGCCACCTGGTGTGCTTTAATATCAGGAGAACAGTGGGGTCATTGTGCGGAGGCCGTGTGATATTGTGGGGAGTGACCCATTTAGAGGGCGGCCGCCGAGCTGACAAGCCTCTGTTATGTCTAGGACATCTGGAAGGCCGGAGGCGCTCACTCTTCTGTACTCTGTAGAGTGGAAGTCAAGCCCCTTTTTCTTAGACAGACAAAGTACGAGTCGCGCACGCACACTTTCTGACCTACGGATCACATTGAGAGAAGTGGTGGGGCACAACGAACTGATACTTTCTCCAAAGTTGACCACTTTCAAAAAGCAATGATAAAACTTGAAATGTAATGTGCCGAACGGTTTACTACTGCTACTACCAGTTCTACTGGACTTGTGGCAACACATTTGAGAGGATTCCTCACAGTAAAATGCTGTAAGAAGACCACGGAAACAACCCAAACAAAAGGTAAAAATATTAACGTAAGAACCAAAAGAGGCCTTTAGTAGATATACAGAACACTTTAGTAAATTTACAGAATATTTTCAATATACTACTCAAGTAAGATGTTATGCACAACCATACAGTGTTCTTTGAAAAAGTCTCAAATGTGTCTAATACAAATGTATTGTTTGGTGTTACACAAATGAATACATGAATGCATAATGAGAGGCAAAAATGGTCCAAGGAAAAGTACAATAAAAAAAGAGAAAACTCTAGGGAAATAAAAATTAATTAAATAGACGAGGACAAAATTCATAATAACAGTGGGAAGGGAAACTTTTTTCCATATTCATTTAAAAAACATTTAAAAGGAGAACTAGTACTATTCTGTGTATTGACTGCTGATAAGGAGTTCAAAGAATCTGTTATTTACGTGTTTGTGAAACAGATAAACAAAATACTGCTAATAGAATACACTGTATGCAATGGATACATGTATTACAACTCTACTTCCAGGTTTTGCATGCATCAAAAACACAGACAATTTAGCATAGATCCACATTTTAAATGTTTAGTAGGAATAGTGTAAATTATGCAATATAGAGCTTTCATATCTCCAATTGAAAATTGAATGACTCGCCATTTCTTAATTTTGCATTTCATAAAATCAACCATTAAAAAACACGAATGTAAGCTTGTGTGCGATTTAAGGAAAATTTGCATTTTTAATCACAGTACATTACTTTAATAACGCAATAAATATGTGGCAGCTGTGGCAGTTGTCACAGCCACTTAGTTCTGCATTTGCAACTAATATAGCCTGATGAGAATGAGAGAGAGAGTGAGAGAGACAGAGAGAGAGAGAGAGAGAGAGAGAGAGAGAGAGAGAGAGAGAGAGAGTGGGGGAGGAAGAGACAGAGTGGGGGAGGGAGGCACAAACAAGAGAGTGCGAAGCCGAAAAGAAAGAAATAATTGAGCAACAATAGCTAGTATAATGTACGCATGGAACAAAGACGAAAGGAACAGCAATGTAGCCTACTTTGTCACGGGGAGGGGGCGGAGCACATACTCCGCCTCCTGTAGCTATTAGCTTGTAATCCTCAATTTACTCATCCATCACGTGGGTGTGGTGCGCAATGCCTGTGTGTTTACGCCTCGTGTTTTGTTGCCCAGGTCTTATTGCAGCGCCGCGGCAACAGCCAACGACATCACGTACCGTACAATGTGTGACTATAAACTGTATCGTACTGTATAAGGGCACACTCCTCCATTTGTGTCCGGAATGTGCGCTACAAAAAAACGTTTTGGTTCGAAACTCGGACAGTGCCTGCCTATCCTGCACGGCACTGTTCACTACCCTCCCCCTACGGCTAACCACAGTTTTGTGAAGCAGTGTTTCAAAACTTTGCTTAGTTTTGGCAGGGTCGTTTAATATCTACTGTAGTGTACAGAAGTGTACAGAAGGAGCGTTTCTCCTCCAATCACTGTCAAATCCCTCAGAGGAACTCTCAGAAGGGTTGAATAAAATGCGCGCAGATATCTGAGGTGAATCTGAGGCACACGGTTTGACAAAACACACGCATCCACATACTGTATAGTACATGCACCCCACACAGTGTCTATTCTCCACTCTGCCCCCTATGGCCAATGAATACACACTACCCTATTAACGCCACAACAAAAAGAGGAAGGAAAGAGAACGAGAAATAGCTGTAGCGCACCGGTGTACACAAGAATGTACCTTTCTGACCTTGCTTGCCTTGGCTTTAGGTCTTACCCTCAACGGAGGATCTGAGGGTGACCTCTATGTTTTGGCCTCAACCCACAGCCAAATGTTGGGGTCATATCCATCTCCCCTTTGCTCATATGGGACCACTGAGTCCAATAGCTCAATGGTCATAAAAGAGCCCGACTGGTACACAGCAGGAGGGATTGAGCATGTGCAACCTCAACTGTAGCATGTGAGTGGGAGAGAGACAGACAGAACATGACCAAAAGTGAGAGACACCGTGTGCATCCCCTCAGCACGTGTGTGTCTGGCTATGTGTCTAGTGTGTGTGCCTGTGTGTGTGTGTGTGTGTGAGTGTCTGTGTACAGTGTGTGCATGCAGAACCACTGCCTGGCAAATCATTGCCAGCTAGAGGTTGGGAGGCAACTGCTCGCTATAGGAAGCCTATTGAAAACCCTACAAAGGAAAAACAAGGAACGCTGCGGACCATACCATATCTACGACATAGCAAAATAGAAATGCGACAGTATTTTTTAATCGCCCGGCCCCTTTTATATACAGTATGACCGATTCATGTAAAGGTCACTCCATATCACCATAGTGAAGTTGTTTATTGTGCGTTTGCACGGTGTTTCCTTGGTGTTTCTGTGTTGCCATGTGCGTTGCAATAGATCTAGTCCTTCCCACAGAACGGGTGCATGCACTGAGATGGTTCAGGACCATACTCCGCACCATATTAAATAACAGAAATTACACCCATAATATCTCTAGGTACAGTACACTCTGGGTAAAAAGAAAAAAAACGTGAATCACTCCACAGTTGAGTGATGCATTCATGAACACACACAGCACATACAGTACACTGCACATAAACATTCATAAGCAAACATGCCGCAGTCTTTTCATAATAGACAAGAAAACGTAAACAAAGTCCTTGTTATTGAGATGTGAGCTTTCCTTTGACTTAGGAAGAAGGAACAGATGAAAGCATCGTGGCACTCAGTCACTACCTTAGGCACATTGGCACATTCGCCCTATCTTCGCAGTCCCATTGAGTTGAATGAGGAGCCTTGGGTCCACTGATACACAGCCTTCTGATTCGATTAGCAAGCTTTGTCGTGTGAATGTTGGATTATACCGCTGACGGAGAAACAGCCATGAAGCACGAGCGCCCACACATGCATGTACACATACACCAATACACACTAGGTTGTGGGAGACTGCATGCTACCACACATCTTCGAAGCCACTATTTAATCACATTAACGTTCAAATTAAAGCACATTATTTACTAACCGACAACATAACAACACACTTTGAAATGTCACAATAAGCTTTTTCAAACATTTTGGACGACTAGCACAAATGTTCTTTGTTTGTTACTTGTGTTACAGTATATATATATATTGGACTTAAAGTACATTTACTACAGCTGTGAAGCAGTAATGATGATACAACTGTATTTCAGTGTTGAACATGCGGCAGTATATTTCTACAGTATGTGCTCTCTGAGGACACTGAACAACACTGGTCTTGTAGTTTCCTCTATCAACAACTGTGTGACTAACTGAAATAGCACCAGCGGAGTCTAAGTAGATTTGACAGGACATGTACAAGAAAAAGCTATTATAGCAGAGCACTGGGCTGATTTGGTAAGAATGGTACGGCTGGCCAGCTGAATCCATTTTGCAAATCAGGCAAAGTCAGACCTAAGAAGGTTGGATTTCAATGTTTCTCCTCAGCAAACATTTCTGCTTCTGATCTGCACTTTTCCCTCATCCTCCATCTTTCAATAGATATCAATCACAAGAGTAGCTTTTGTAAAATAACTTCAACTGTGTATCTTAGCTTTAAACATTTTCAGGAGCTATATGATGCAAATTTTTGTTTTGCTAGCTCAAAGTCACCATGTACAGTATGCCATACATCTACTGTCCGTTTCAGTGGTTCTCAAACATTAAGACCCAAAATCCCCAGAAGGAAGTGCTTCATTTATTGCGACCATGTCTAAGTACAAACTTAGAGGAATTGAAACATGTTGGCCTGCTGTATAAGTGAAAAACTACTTATGGTAGCTATCATAATGTTAGATTTTGATTGGGCAACATTAGCTTTCAGGTTGTTGTTTCTTTTATACTGTTGTATTCAGCAGTATTCTTAATTCATCATAAATGTATCATTAGTTTACAGTAAGTGTAATCGTGCAAACTACACAACATACATTTATAATGAGGTACTACCAGAAGCAGTGGTCAAAACAGGGTTTACTATACCAGTAGAGTATATCACAGTCAACATCTTTCAGAAAACTAACTCACTTTTCAATATGTCACGTCCAGAGAAATGAGGAGCCTATTTACAGTTTATAACTCAACCACACATCAATAATAGAAAAGACAGATTACAGTAAATCCATGGTTCAAAAGCTGCATACCTCTGAAATGTCAAAGGGGAAGCCACGACGGATAACTCATCTCAAAACTCATTTCGACTGCACAATGCAAGCTGTATTACAAATATTCAACAGCTCACTGTTCCCTGCAGGTATTTCTCAGCAACAAACTATACATTTTCATTTGAGATGAGAAGAAAGGATTTTTTTCTGCATTGGAGGGCAGCCAAACCAATTTAATTACATTCCAAATGGGCACAATCTCTACATAGCAACCGACCCGTGTTGTATTTCTCAAACTTCAACAACCTCCTTGACTTTCTCTGAGTAATTGAAATCTTCCACTCTTCCACCACTCATCATTACGCGGCGCTGCAGAAAGTACAACAAACTAAACCAGAGGAACAAGGAGATCTGGCTCTGAGACTGGGCTCTGTTAGCCAATTTGTAACTTCATCAGTGTGTTATGATACAGTTTCTCTGAAGTCAATTAAAAGAATATTAGGCTGGTGTGTATCTAGGAAGAAGTAGCATCAGCCTCCTGCCAAAACCGGGTGATTGCTGGAGTCTGGTGTCAGCAAAACGTCAGACAGGAGGTCATCCCTTTTTATTTTGGACACATTTTTATTTCACTGCGCCATGTCCAAAAGCATACAAACAATTCATTTGATGTGAAAACATTTAAATAGATAGTTATCAGAATCAGTTGGTTCTGCATCTAAAAGATATGACATTTTCAGAATAACAGTTCAGAAGTTAAGGATTTGTGCACATAACTGAACTGCACTGATTCCAAACACGAGTCCGATTGACCTTTGACAGCTGGAAAAATCTGTTTTTATTTTGAGAATAGTGTTTATGGTTTGCTTATCTGATTGGTTCCGTCATCACAGGATTGGAGATAATGTGTTATTGATAAATAAAATAGTATTTAAACTTTAATGTCAATCAGTCCATATTCAGTCCCAAATTATTTTCTTTTAAATTCTAAGACCTCAGAGAGGTCATTATGTGAAGGCAGATCACATAACCTTTATGTTCAGGCTGGACACTGAATGGACAGCTACAGTTTTGTATGCTGTCTGCTGCCACTGTTCCCAGTACTGTATATGGACTAACAAAACAGAATAATATGTCTTAAAATCTGTCACCCCTCATGTGTGTTCACACTGACTTATTTATTAGATGTGTCAGTTCCTGTGTAACAACACGAACATTAGACTCTAAACTATATTCAGTAGGTCTTGCTTGTACAAGATCCAAGGGTTTTCCAAATTATTTTAATTACTCTATGTAAAAACTAAGTAAAACAAAATAAAGCAGCATTTGCACCATTAAAAATTGATTTTAGCATGAAGCTAACACACATTCTCTCTCACTCGCTTTGTCTGTCTGTCTGTTACTATATGAGAGCCCCCCACATGCCAGTGCCTTTGTGTCAAAGATTAAGTGAAACCAGGAGTGCCAGCAATTCCGTGTTTGCACAGTGAATCTACTCTGTCTCAGCTGCACCAACACATCACAAACCAATCAGCCCATCTAAGGCCTAAAAAAAGCTATGGCAGCAAAGATCAATAGCCTATACAGAGTCAAACTACATTATTGTTATATAAAGTCATATAGCCTACATATGAAAATATGTAAATAAATGACAAATACATCATATATTACATTAAATGTATGAAATATATCGTCCTATGGAGTAGCGCCACACAGCAATGTTTGCAGAAGATTTGGTTGCAACATGTGAAGGGTCGCCTACAAAAGTATGACCTACTTTTAAGATTCTTACTTTTAAGTGGCAACTCTAACTAATTTTACTGTGACCAAGTGCGTCCCATTTTGTATTCAACATTTACACATACAGTAGTGTATACACACAGTACATTAAATCATATTTTTAATCACTCCTGTTTTGTTATTGTAATAAGTGTAAATTATTTATTCCATGGAGCTTTTTGTTTGAGACCACCAATGGACAAGTGATGACCATAAACAATACAGAAGGAAGTAGTTAAATGTGTGAAAGCTTCATTGTCAAATGTGAAATAAATAGAGTGTTCTCATCTTTAAAATTAATCGAGCAGAGCCATGCATCTCGGCTAATCCAAAATAAATACTGCCATTATACAACCAATTGAGCATGCAGAATCTAATTAAGGATCTAATGGCTCATACTGTACAGCGTAGTAATTACTGTGGTATTGGCAAAATGAAATCAAGGCATGCTCTGCATACATTATGTTGGTTGTGTTTTGTGTTAGTGTCTGTGTTTGTGTGTACCTAGCAGGATCATGGGCTCACTGTGGACCCAGAGCAGAGGGAACCAGCCATCTCCAGTTGTGTTTGCTCAGGACATGCCTCAAGAACCTAAGACAACTGTTCATGTTTGCCCAGGCTTGCAAACCTCTCTTTAATACATCCTTAACAGCTGCATTCTTCCATTGAGCCTTTTGACACTATGTTTTTCACTTTTCTACACATTTATCCCATGGACTCTGTTGCATAGAAAACGGTCTATAGCTGATAAAGCTGGGGAGTGTGTGGGAAATGTGCACAAATGCTATGGCCTATTTTGAGTCTCTGAATGTCTGTAGATAGATTCTCTGACAGTTTTGTCCCACGATAGCTAAATAAAGAATGATTAACCTGCCTACTCACACAGTGATTTACTACATGACAAGAACCACAAAAAAAGCTGTTGCTTATAACTACTTCAGTGTTAGGTGGGAAGGGCCGATTTGGGGCCAGTCATCAACAGACTCAACCTTCCAGTGGACCAATATCTTGATGTGATATGCCAATTTGGTCCAGAACATGACTGCTAAATTACCCAAACTTTGCCATCCACTTAGTAGTTCAAAATTCCAGACTGTGGAGCGGAGAGCAGTCTCACTCGGTAAAGCACATAAACTAAAACATCTACAGTATACAGTACCTTATGCTTCCAAGACAGAAGATCAAAAAGAATATGTTTTGGATCAAATCTGATATCTCAGTGTTATACGCGTGAGATGATTTTCCTATTAGCCGGATATTCACAACTATGCAAGACCAACATACACTATTTAAAAAAACAGAACGAATACATTTGTGTATTTGTTAAAACACTGAAATTAAACAATTTTACTAATAAAACATTCCTTTCTAAAACATACAGTAAATAAATGTTTGCTTTCTGATCAAACTGAAAGACATGGGGAACCATTTACATTATGGTTATGCTAAACACTTTGTGATCTTTGTGATCAAAAAAGCATGAAGGGACTGTGTTCTGGATGACAAATAAATAAAGTAAATACTGTAGTCCCGAAAGACATGGACAGTTTCTAAATGTATAGGTGTGCTGAAAGAGCGAGAGACTACTATGCCGTGAAATGCTTCTGTAGTGCTGTACAGTTGGCTCCTTCTGCATCTCATCACAACGCAGAGTATGGAAATGGTTAAATAACCCCAATGCAGCAGAATATCTCTCTCCCACTTACACACTCTCTCTCTCTCTCTCTCTCTCTCTCTCTCTCTCTCTCTCTCTCATTCTTTAGTGAAATCCATCAATCAGCATTTCATGCAGTTTGGGTTTGAACCACACCAAGTGCACTAAAACAATAAACGTCTGTCTTTCAAGTCGCTATCTGGACTGGAACACATCTGGTGGCAAGGCTCATTTTAGTTTCCACATCGCTGAGTGACATTACAGACTCAATGGCTAGCTGAAAAATAAAGCACCCCTAAAAATCTCTCAATTTTTCTCTCCATTTACAACCCCCATCTCTCTCTCTCTTTCTCTCTCTCTCTTTCTTTACACTCTCCCAAGCACTCCCCATCTCTCCCCCTCCCAGTGCCAACCCCTCAAATGCTATTCCAGCCTCCCATCCCCCAACCAATCAAGAAGTGAATATAAAATAGCACAAGGAAAAGGCAGGCAGGCAGCTCGAGCAGCTCGAGCAGCTAGAGCGCAGGCAAGGCTCTTTCCACTGATGAGCCACTGACTTCCTTACGGACAGCTGGGTCTTAGTGCCCTTGTAGGCAGGTGAGTAGGTAGTCAGGTAGATATCCAACAAGTTGAGGGCAGAGAATCCTACGTCGATTACATGAGCCAGCAGTCAGGCTTGACTATAGTATTTAAGTTGCAAGGAACAGTGCTGTGACTAAGGTGGTTGACATTTGTGATGAACTCAAGGGTTGAGCAGGGAAATGTTTCAGTATCAGGATTCACAATTTCACAATATGTAAATTAAAATAACCCTGCCTACTTGACTCGTTTTTTACACTGGCATCAGATAGCAGTATAAGACTCATTTTGATTAGCATCCCAAACGATTATGGTTGAATTTTAGGCAATTTACAGCGACATAAATAGCTTCCCCCAAAAGTGATTAAGCGGCTAACCCATATAGACTATTGTATTTATTCTCAGCCATAGATGACTTACAACCCTCTCAGCACCTCCTAGTAGCTGAGTCGTGTCTAGTCTATAATGTACACAGGAGCAATGGGGACTGTGTAGGGCTTTTTGACGGTGGATTTGGGTCGCCATATAGGCCTGCACTTCTCATTTGTGGGGAATACAGTATGATTTCCGGATATTAAAATATTGTTTTTTAATCTACAACAAGTTGTTTAATCTACAACTAATCAATTAATACAATTCATTTTGATTAGCATACATCATAATGTATCTGTCTACAGTATACAGACAACACTCCTGTACACTGTGTTGAACACATTGTGCCGTTTCCTAGTATAATTCTCTATCTACAGAGTGGAATCTCAGCTGCTGCAGCTACTTATCGTTAACTCAAATATACAATCAGCCCCAGGCGATCTGGCTTCCCTTCATAACCTTTTGACATTGCTGCTAGCGAGGTAAATAAGAGAACAAATCAGAGAAGGATACACAGTGAGAGAAAATAAAGGGCCAGTAAGAGAGAAAGACACATAAGTACACAGACAGAAAGAGTGAGACACATTCCAGCAAATGGAATTAAACAGGACCTCACAAGGCAGACTAAGCTAATGTGTGTGTTTCAGTGTTTTTCATTTCATCACTCAAAATCACCAACTATTATTCACTCCTCACAAGTAATCAACTTCAAGTGGAGACAACCAACATGGTGATGTCTACAAAGTTAAAATCTCTCTCTCTCTCTCTCTCTCTCTCTCTCTCTCTCTCTCTCTCTCTCTCTCTCTCTCTCTCTCACACACACACAC
>JAODUG010000020.1:1607760-1623229 GCA_027564795.1 Aphredoderus sayanus | reverse complement strand
ACACAAATCATACACAATCAGATGGCGCCGCCGTGTGGCTAAAAACTATATTACGAGTACATTACGAGGGTTAAAAGAAGTTTAACGTTCAGATGAGCATGCGTGTGCATTCACTCACATCAAGGACGTTGATCTTTGACTTAGCGGAGGACTCTAAAAAGGCACAGTGGTTCCACTGTCTGGCCAGGTTCTGACCCTGCTCCTTCCCCACCACACGCTCTGCTTCCAGGTCACACTTGTTCCCCACCAAGATCATCGGCACCTGGAGGACGATACATGGAACAATGAAAGTACAGTTAAAATATTTATACATTCCGATTGACCATTTATACACTTGCAGATAAGCACAGAGATAGAGAGAGATATATAAAATGTAGGCTTTTTGTTTACCATGTCACTTAATGAAACTACTTTTCAGGGCTACAGGGCTTAATAAAGTACAATCTGCCTGGAAACTAGTTCTTATATGCAACTCTAACAGAGACAAAGCAACTCTCAGTAACAGTAAATATTTAATTTGACAAATCTTTTTACCTCAGGAGTTTTTATTTACACACACACATTTTAGGTACAAGTCAAGCCTTTGACAACATTGATATGAAAAACAGATGCAAGGCTGTTCCTTTTATTGTAAATAAAAGAAAAAAAGAAAAAGTGAAAGAAAAATAAGTTACAATACCCAATCACTGGTAGCAACATCTACAACACCTAAATGCAGGATGTTACTGGAATCTGCCGAATAACCTTTTACACCATCTCACTCATTGACACTGCCAAGGTCAAGAAACCACTATAAAAAGAATTGCACTATTCTGGTCAGAGCATCAGCCGTGACAGTCACAGTGGGCAGAGACCAAGGGTTGTCAGGCTGTTGGGATGCTTCTCATCCTGCCTGCTGTTTCCTGACGAGCTATCTAGGGAGCACGGCAGCCCGGAGGAAGCCCTGGCAGCCCCGCCCAGCCAGGATAACATCGCTTTCCTTCCTGACTGGTTTATAACATTTCAGCTGGATTCCACGCTCAAGCTGCTCTCTGGAATTACACGATAGTGTGAGGCTGAGTATGTGTCTGCAAGCACGATTAACAAGCACAACAGACGTTAACCACTGAGAATCACTGGCCTCTGGCAATCATTCCACTAAAGCGTTCATGGGCAGTGGGATAGTCCCCTTCAGTGAGAACAGTTTCATCTTCGCAATAGCCTTTTCTATTAAAGACGCTTCATACAGTACTGTAGGTACTACTTCATTAGGTAATGAATTTGGCAATGAAATTATGTACATTTAATTTACTTAAACCAACTATGTTATTATGATTAGTGCAAATGCAAACGCAACTTGGAACCATTAACCAAAACTAAGATTCTATTACAGCAGATCAGTATTACTCCCCGTGTATGGCCCAGGTTCAGAATTAAGCAGTGGAAAAGTTTTTACGTAATGCAAGAGGAACTGTTAATGTATTCTGAGGAATTTGTGGTGGGGCTGCTTGATATTGCAGTGGGCTGCAACAAACAGATCTATATATGGGAAACCCTGCCTCCTGTTCCCCATTTCACACAAGGCTCGTCCAGGGACAGCCCCTAGACATGACTAGAGCCTGACAAGCATCAACCTGTATTTAAACATTTGCACATCTACATATGTCTAGTGTTCAGAGAGTTCTTTCATACAGATATGGCCTCTAGAGAATACCCATGTCAAGGAATACGCTCAGTGTTGCTGTGCCCCCTGCTCTTCTCTGGCTTGTAGTGCAGACGGCAGGAAGTGAGGGTGTTTGGGTTAGCCCCATGGAGGTTGCTGCTTAATGTTTGATATGCAAACAAGCCCTCGAGACTGTAAGACCTTTCCAAGGCCAGCAGTACGCTCCTCCAACACAAACCTTAAAAAAACCTGGAATGAAGGCACGGTGAGAAACGGGGTGGATGGAGGCATGGAGAGAAGAAACATTTTGCGTAAGGCAGCGTCAGCAGCTCAGCAATAGCTTTAGAATGCTGGCACAACTGGGCCAGCCTACAAAAGGGTCCGTTTAGTGAATGTTAGCGCACGACAGACATGTCCTATGCTGCCCACAGTGGCATTCGTGGAATCCTAGACCGTGGATTGCCGGAACGAGAAAGATTTCAGGCTTAGATGAATGGAGCCTATGCTCCCAAATGAAGAAGTGAGTCACAAGCACCACTGGGGCATTAGTGCCTTCGAGGTCACACTAGACAGTGCCAACCCGGAGAAGTCATGAGACAGCTGTTACATAAGAACCGTGCGGGAAAATGGGATGTGAGCTTTTAATACACTGGTGGCTAGTCAGTTAACTCTTCTAACAAGTCTTCTTCAGGCGGGGGGGCAGGGCCTACTGTGTTCATTGCGCAGCCATTAAAAAGCTTTTTAATTGAGCTTGGCAAGACTGTGTGCGTCTGTACATTTCACCAGCACTGCAGTAAATTGTGCGTGGCATTCCCCATCAAGAGCTGGAGAATGAAAACAGCTGCTGCAGCAGCAAGGTTGGTGGCTTTCCGCCATGCAGATTGAAAGCCGTCTCAAGCTAAGAGAACTGTCCTACTTGGATAAAGTACAGGAAAGAAAAAAATAGAAGTCAAGCATTTCCTTTGGCGGAGCATTCCTGCAAGGGGCAAAGAAAGATAAACAGATGCCGTGGTTGCTGTAGCTAAAGGCTTAAATCATCAGTGGAACAAGTTGATAGAGAGGCAGTAGCGGCCCCGATAAGCACGACTTGTTTAGAAGGGAGGGAAGGCAGCTCCAGGATGAGAGGCGGGATGGAAACTGCTTTTGTTCATGCCGAGAAGCCAGTGATCACGCAATTCATCCACTAGCCTCGGCTGTGTAACCACGGGGGCTTTGTAACGGAGCCCGGCAGCCTGCGCGATCCAGTGTTTTTGATGAGCTGGGGCTTTCCTTGCATATCATCCCTGAGAGTCCAATCACCCTAACCGATTGCCAGACCACAGCTAGACCGCAAGGGAGGCTGGAGAGAGAAGGGGTGGGACAGAACGACTGAAAGGCCAATCAAAACATAGATGGATGAGAATAATAGCGCAGAAATAGGTCCAATGAAAATAATGAGAAAGAGCAACCACTATAAAGATGATGTGCCTGGTTAGGACATTTGAGAGCAGGGTTTTACAGATTGGTGATAGAGGAGAAAGTGACGGTGACAGAAAGAAATCAAGGAGCAAGGGGTTATGGCTACGTTCAGTCCCCTCCAGAGAGAGATCACCAAAAAAGGGCATATTGGATGCTGCTGACACACTGTTTGCCTGTGAGGGGACTGAGCGTCACTCTAGCAGTTCCTCGATTTACAGGGGATAGAGACTAGACATTTGTTCAAACATTGAAAATACATATTATAACTGTGAAAGAAAGTTCCTGATAGAGGGAAACATTCAATTTCACTAAAGATTATCAGGATTCATGCAAGTAAAAGTGTGCATCCACCTGCAGCTGGTGAGGAAACAGCGAAGTAAATAGTGAAGTATATAAGGCATCAATTGAAAACCTGGATCGACGGTATCGATTCAGATCGCCCGTTAGCATCACACAAACAACACTGCTAAGTCCGAATATGAATGGACAACATGATTAGTCATGCCTATTATAGGTGACCCTGACTGTACTAGCTACTTGCCAATCCTACAGTGACCCAACGTCAAAGTTTGTCAGTGGTGTGCGTGGGGAGAAACCAAAAGACAGGTGGCGGCTTACATCTTCTGTGTCCTTTACTCGTAGGATCTGTTCCCTCAGGTCCTGGAGGTCATTGAAGGTGGACTGTGCTGTGATGGAATATACCAGGGCAAAGCCTTGGCCATTCTTCATGTACAGGTCCCTCATCGCTGTGAATTGCTCCTGAGAAGTGGAACAGAATATAAAGGAGGTCAAATTTATACAGATAACTATAATGTTGAATAAACATTAGCAGACCTCAGCTTGCAAACTGTCACTCAACACATCATGTGAAAGACAGAGCTGCCTACTTTGGAAATTAACATTTACATAAAGGATTTATCTATCGTCAGAGATGAGAAGTCACAATCATGATTTACTTGCTCTTTATGAAAATCAATAAGCATCTTCATGCTTCATCTTATCAAGGTTAATTATTACAGTTCCTTCTGTCTGAGGTTGAGTGCATTATATTTATATTTTCCAAAATAGCATACATACATATTATAGGTTTGCCTGATTACTTTTTTTTGCTTTCACTTCCCTAAACTTAACAGAGAGTTGCCCGAAAGTCAAAAAAACATATTGAGTAATATAGGTTTTTAAGTCACAGCTGCTTTACAAAACAAGAAAGCCTGATCAGACTGGGGGGCCTAACGGAGCGCACAGTTAACAATAGATATAATACAATTGAACATCCTCCCCCAAAATGCCCATTCCCCTCGAGGTATATGGTCCCACTTTAAACACCACTAATCTACAAGACAGGAGCTTGCTAGTACTATAGACCCCATAAGTTATATTCTTGTTGGTGATCCACTGAAAGGATCTACAGGGACAACATTTCTGTTTATAGTACAAAGCATGTCCTAAGTAAGGAAGTCACTTACTGTGCCTGCTGTGTCAAGAATTTCAAGCATACATTGCTGTCCATCTACCTCCACTTGCTGTAGAGAACATGAACATCACAGCACGTTTAAAACACTTAACATTTATTCAAGCTAAAAATTAGACAAGAAAAGCATAGTACCATGACGTGAAAATGTAGACCCTACCCCACATCACACTCACCTTTCTGTATGAGTCTTCTATTGTTGGGTCATATTTTTCCACAAAGATTCCCTGTACAAACTGAACTGTCTGTAAGACAACAGATGAAGAAAATGTTACATCAAGGTGACCTCCTGTTATTACAGCTAAACAGTGTCCTCCTAGAGCTCTGTAAACAAAGCAATAGGACATTCAGAGGTTTACAGTGTTGCTATGCAAAGCAGAGTAAGATTTGTCAGTTGTTTTGCCATAACACCATGGTCACTGTATTTTTGTGAAATGCTAGTACTGGTATTTTATGTGTCAAATTATCTTGTATTATGAAAGCCATCATTCGTAATCTTTACAGCTAAAGGTGAGCCAAACCCAAACTGTACCGTGACACTCACTCAATAGTGGCTAAATGGACACACCAATCCAACCCCGTAAGATACAAATGTGCGCTATGTGCTTAACCCTTGTGATGTCCTCCGGGTCAAAATGACCCAAATCACTAGCTCTTTGTGGCAGATAGAAGGTGCTAAACCTAATTCTACATCTTACACAGACATATGATGTGCACTGCTGACACAACAAGGTGTTTGTTTGAAACCCGGGGACAACAGGAGGGTTAAAAGGCAGGAAAAATACAACACAAATACAGAAAGAAATAATTAATAAATAAATACATACACTCAGCAATGCCAATTTAAAAAACACAATATCATACACAATCAGATGGCGACGCCGGGTGGCCAAATGTGATATTTTTAAAAAGGACATTACGAGGGTTAATAACAAATTGTTTTAAGAAAACACTAACACAATCTGATAGCAAGATACACATCAAACTAGTAGAGGGTAAAAAAAAAAACATAGGACATTGCATCCTGAAACAAAACGCTCTCAGGAAAACTGCTTTTCCTTTCTAGAGCAGAGGTTTATCTACTACAGGAAGTAAAGAGACAGTTGTGTGCAGCGCTGTCATTTGGAATTTTGATTGATAGTGATCTTGGATAGCACTACAAAGGCTTTAGGGAAAATTCGGAGGTATCACGGATGGACAGGATGGAGAAAACTTCAATACTCACCAGAGCAGATTTGCCCACACCTCCCGAGCCCAGCACCACTAGTTTGTATTCACGCATGGCGGAATCACTTCACCGGACAGCCCAGCAGTCTGTACTGGACAAATGAACAGAAGAGCAGAGAGGGAAAGATACAGAGATTGAGAAAGCAAGACAAGAAACCTCACAAATTTTGCATAAAAGAAAAGGAAATGTTAAACAAAACAGAACAGAAATTATCCCCAGTTTAGTTTTAGAATTGTTCCACAGATGGGAAGGATTCTAGTCATTCCTGGAAGTATGGATAAGAAGCTGCTCAACAATGGAGCAAACACCCATAAGTGAGCTGCTGTAGGGTGGAGGAGGTGAAGAGAATGTGACCCCCTCTCTAACGCAAACCAGCTGTGTGTGTGTGTGTGTGTGTGTGTGTGTAAGGGGACTCAAAGGGTGAAGACACATGGGTTTGGCAGACACGGTTCTTCATGACAATAATTTGGCCATCGCACATAAATGCACACCCCATTGTGAGAATTGCTGAGCATTCATTCACGGTATTGCTAAAACAAACCCAAATCAAAAAGAAAATAAGCTTTCTGAAATAACTGAAGTAGAAGTTGGACATCAGAGTGGAAGTACCGGTATGTGCAATCTCTGAAATATCCCTGAAAGCAATATAGAGCCTGCCCATCATTGGCAGCCATCATGGGATAGCATAATGTCAGTTGGGTTAGCCAACTGGGTCACAAAAGAAAGTCAAGTTAAGAGTTTCACACTAATGTTGAGAAAGGGTTTAAATACGTTGTCAGTGGGTTTTGAAAAAAGACAATTGAATTGTGTGACCCCACCCAAATCTTATTTGGCATGGCCTGGATTAGGGCTGAACAATATGTTGATGACCACAGTGATGATGCATTTAGCAAAATGTCCTGCTTTTGACCTTTAAAAGATTAAAAAAGGGGACATATTACTCCAGTTTTTCCACGTCGAAAAAGTTCCTCCATATCGATGACATGCTTATGTGATAACAGACTAATTATTAAAGTAAACTACTGTGTGTATGCTCTTTAAAAGTCTCAATCGCATTTAAAGATTTTTACTGCTCGCCCCACCCTCTCTTCCATGTAGTGTGCCGACGTGACTAAGGCTAGGACTTTATTGCACCATGGCTTGACAACTGTTGAGCTGTTGAAGAACATGCATCCTCTGACATAAGTGCAACCATATTGGGTTGAACCAGAAGCCATTTTTACACACAGTTCTCAAGGCATTAATATTGCTCCTTCATTCCACCTTGCAATTCCGTGGAAGAGGAACGGGAGGGAGGCAGAATGTGTTTCTCTCACCACCAGCAGCGGGGGTAGTCACGCAGCGTCGGAAAAGCTCAACCAGTATGGCGAAACAGGGGTGTGACGTTTTGATAACCAGAGCCATGTGTATCCACAAGCACTGTACTATCTGACGATTGAAGGTTATGGGCTACTATAGGATACGTGTCGTTTAGAAATCTTAGCCATCCACACCAGCCACAATAGGGTTCATGAGGCAGATTAGACTACTTGCCAACACAACACAATTGTGATTTTTCAGATGCATGAAACATTCATTTTCATGGACATAACTTTTTTTTGCATGTTATGACAAATCGTTGATCCATAAAAAAGCTACTGCAAGTTTATTTCTCACGGTCCCATGGACAGCAATCACTTTTTGACCTTAGCATCAGTCTGATGCTAAGGTTACATAAATGTGACAAGCGATGCTAAGGTTACATAAATCAACAACATTCTATTCAAATCTTTATATTTTGCTGACTGTCACAAGAATCTATGAAGTGTGAAACTGTTTAAGCAATGTCCTCTCCTACTACGTTAACAGTTATTAAAAGCTAGGTTTGTGGTATTTTAAGTAAATGCAATGCAAGTAACAATTATTATTAAAGCTATATATATTGCACAAAAACTCAAGCTCTAACTTATGTTTGTATGCTGAGATGTTAAAAAGTTATCTCGTTAGCTCTTAGGCTGGGAGTTGATCTACAGTGTATGGGGTTGATGTAGGCTACTGTAATGTCTGTACAGAGCAGCATGATGCAAGTGAACAGTTTGCAAGCTTAACTCCATTCATGGTCTAACACCTGGCGCTCATTGAAATGACTTTGTAGCAGGCCATCGCTGGCGATCTGAATGTATGGTTATTTAGTCACCGCTGTAAGTCACTGAATGTTATTGACTTTCCAAGGTCTCTCATCGCGATGAGTCTCTTCTAATGTGTCTGGGGCTTTATGCCAATTAGCCCAATTCTTGCATGAAAAACAATGGTGCACATTTGCAAAGGTAGTTCTCAAGCCGTGGGTGGAGATATTCAGATGGGAGTAATATCGCTCGTATTATTAAAATGAAGAGATGTCAAAAGCCCTGCAAAATCAAAACTGTTTTATGAAAGACATGTATACAGACCACCCAAAAGAAACTGACTAAATTGTCCAATTTCAATTTTGTGGGTTGGTAGACCCTCCAGACATCCATATGTAGCACTGAAAGCCTATATTTTTTATAATATTTCCCATTTAAGAACTTTCCTCTCAGCACTTATAACCTTTAAAACTAATGGTGCTTTTCCACTGCAAGGCACCAGCTCGACTCGACTCGCTTTGGGAGCTTTTCCACTGAATAGTATCAGCTTCACTCGATTCAGCTCAATTCGTTTTCCATTGCAGATAGGTCCACTCAGTTGTACATGGTTGCCATAGCTACGACAGCACTGTTCAAGCCACTCCTGCGGTATATTGGTAGTCTTTTTATTTTATCCTCATGATGTCCTCCGGGTCAAAATGACTAGCTGTGGCAGATAGAAGGCGCTAAACCGAATTCTACAGGTTACACACACACGATGGTGTGAGTTTGAAACCCGAGGACAACAAGAGGTTTAAAAGGCACAACAACAACAAAAAAATACATAAATAAATAATTCATAAATAAATAAATAAATAATTAAAATAAATAAAGAAACAGCAATGACAAAAAAAAAAGAAAAAAGAAATCAGATGGCACTGCCGGGCGGACATCACAAGGATTAAAACATGGCTCTACATTGGAATGTCCTACCATAGCCGTGTGCACATGGCTGTGTGCAACTGTCCTTGGTCAACCTACACAACACCACACAAATTGCCCAGTACAGCTGTCATTTAACAATAAAGGTCAATAAAATGCTGCAGCTGCTTTAGTAACTTGCAGTATGTCCGTGCATAGACTGTATGCACGTGTCACACAATGATGCAGTCGACTGGATTCAATCAGCATAGTTTTCAGGTCACATTTTGGTATTGCCTCAGCTCGCTTGGAACCTTGACAGAGCGAGTACCTAGTACCTGGGGCGACACAGCGGAAAAAGATGGACTGAAAGCACATCTGGTTGTGGTTTGCTTTCTATCGAGCTTAGGCTGGAGCATCGGCTAGATGTGTTCACACCCTGTCCAACATCTGCTGGTTAGGACAGCTGACCTTTACAGTATGATTGGTTTCAAGTCATTTGTGACATCGCAAACCACAGCAACCATGTTAAGAATGCCTACTTTTAACACAGCAAGAGGTCTGATCAGAAAGTTACTGTTATCTGAAACACCTGTCCGGCCTTTATGCTGCCATTTAAAATGATAACCATAATGCCTTTTGAGATAATCAAACTAATTTTAAAAAGATTCCCAGCGATATATCGTGATCCTCTTCTGAATTTATTGCATGCTCGGCAGATTGAGAATTGAGTAGACTACCTCAAAACCTAGCCACAAGGGACTGTGAGATATGGGCTGTGAATAATTCATATTCATTAATCCTTGTTCATCAATAGATGTTATCTTTGCATGATTTGGGAGGAGCTGTTTAATGAATTATGGCACAGGACTGTACAACTTCTGTGACAACATCACGAGAATGACACAGATCAAGCACAAATAATACCACAAACAATGCCACACACATTTGAATAATGCCCTTCATGTCCACAATTAATATATTATTTATGACCTCCGTCTAAGACTGTATTAGTTGTATGTGAAAAGGTAATGGGAAGCCATGCAGTATAATACAGCATATAAAGTCAGATTTAAAAACATCAGGAGCCACTACATAGCATACAATTCAGTCTCAACTTTGAGATCTGGAGATCAGATTTTGATATTGCTGATTAGCACGGAAAGTTTCCGCATTTGATACAAGGATGTATACTGTATGTATTTCTCAGACAAATTTGCCACCCAAAAATATAATAGCCAAAGACCAAGAATGAACTGTATGGGTTGCTCCCCAGAAACACAGCAACTTAAACTAAAAAATCCATACACAACTATGCTTCTTAAACTCCTTGCGCACACACAAACATGACATACACTAACACATTCAAGGCCATGTAAGGACATCTCCCTGAAAAATGAAAACCTCATACTGCCCTCAAGTACACATTGTCGTTTCCAACAAAACAAACATCCCGCCACCATTTCTCTACTCGCATAGTAACGCCAGCAAATAAGGACAGGAGAGGCCACAGTCCACACTGCTTCACTCACCCACTATGAACGAAGGTATGTCTCCATTTAAGGCTGGAAAGGGAAGAGCTGCTGCCAGTGTGGTTGCATACAAGGTGTACCTAGATTTCAAACTAGAACATTAACGTAGAAAGCAGGGTGTCTGCAAAAAGCGGGCTATGAAATGAATGTTTGAATCAGTGTTCTGGATAGACTACTATTCTGTTTCTATCCAGTGCAATACAAATAATCCAAAAGATGAAGCCATCACAGGAACAGACTCAGCAGAATGGTGTGATTGACAGCTGTCCCTTGTCTTATCCGCCCAGAGCGAATGGTGTGAACCACACATCCGTTTATCACGCAACTTGACACTGGCTTATGCCATCTTGTTTGCTTGCTGTGTGACTCACATGACAATTATGGCCATTCCTCTGCGCAAAGCACCACCAATTGAGGTTTGCGGTTATGAAAAAAAGATGACATGACTGTTTTAACGCTCAAGTGTATTCATGATGTGTGTTAGTAATTGCTCACAACCCACACCAAAACCTCTCATCAAGTCTTCCTCTATTAGCCTACTCATATACAAAGCTTGGTGAGAAACCACCCTAGTTATTTCAGGGAAACAACTTCATGCTAATAACATCAGCTAGAGATATGGAATGACATATACTATATGTCATCAATTATTGAATTTTCATTTAAAAACTAAAAGTTGGTACTGCATGTTGATAAATGAAGGAATTAACACATTCCGAGTAATGAATGCATTCTAGATTGAAAGAAAAAGTTATTTAGCCAAACCAGGACGTACAATAATCTTTAAAAAGGTTTGAATAAACTGAAACAAGAAACAATGTAAATCAACAAGTGAGATTCACTCCCAAATGTGTATTAACTTGAAGTAATCTCATTACAAGTAAAAAGGGACCAGACAATGAACATTACTAGGCTACTGACTACAAACATACATATTTACAAGAAACATTTGTCCTGTAACTGACAACTGCCAGTCAGTCAGATCTTGTCTTAGGTCCTTGAACTGTAACCACATCCTCTTCACAGTCTGACTTGTGCATTTAGGATGGAAATTAAGTACTCACTAAAATAGCCTTCACTAGGTCTCTGTTCCTGCTTGGAAGGGGAAGTGGGTTGTAGCCTACATTTCATCACAACGCTTGGCCTGAGATTCGTGGGGCAGGATGAGGCAGATGCATCCTTGCACACAGTACTAATTTTGTGGATAGGGTACACGTGTAAATCAAGATGGTAGAGGAAAAAGGTACTACTGCTATCAATAAAGGTGTCGTGATTGACAGGTATCGTGTTTAAATACTTTGAGGCTAGACACACCTATCCTAGCATACTCTTCAACAGGCTGTTGTGTAGGTTGAATCTCGACAAGAGAAAGTAATTTCAATAAACTGGTCATCTCACTGAAAGTAGCTAATGTGATCACAGCAGTAGCACACGGTAATCGTGCCGGTCATGCTAATCCCCGCTATTTAGTCTGACTATTCTCAGGAGAAGGAGCGTTCAATGTAACATCAGCGCTACAATGTTGTACATTTTAAACCCGTTTCCATAACATTACACAACATGAATTTGGATGACACGATTATACAATTGCATAAAACAGGTAACATTTACTTCTGGTAATGGAAATTAATGTATATGCTTTATACAATATATAATCTTACACCATATGGACTAAGAGCGTTAACTAGCTCGTTAGCAAAATACCGCTAACTAGCTAATAGGCTAGACGGGCCGCCGACACTTCACAAGCTAACTGTGGCTAGCTAGCGAGCCGAGACATTCCTTCCAACAATTAAATAATGAAACACCGCGCACATACACGCAATATCGTAAAACTAGGCATTTTCCATGCCTCTGTTGTTACTTCGAATCATATTTAAGGACAGCAAGTAATATGAAAACGCACAACAGTCTATTTGCCCAGAAAGCTGAAGCTGACTGCTAACGTTACCTGCCCTTCCGCCTGGCCTTGACTAAAATGGGAGTGCACCCAGTCCGTTTCTACTTGCGGAGTGCGAATTCCAGTCGTTGTAAACTATATAAAATATGTCCCACGTAGCACATCATACTCATATACATTAAAGTCCTAGATCCTACGTCGATAAAACGTCTCAAATGACTTACTCGCCAGACGTTTTTATCCTCCAAAGTTTTCCGTTTCCACTTACCGTTTCTCGTTCGCTGTCTCTCGCCACTCCGCAAGTGTCAATTTCCCTCCGGCCCCCGTGCGCAGTAGACGTCATTCCGAACTATTTCTCATTTGTCCTAAAAGGGCATGGCAGATAGTGCACTTGCTCTGAATCATTTGGAAGCTACTCTAAATTATGAGTGTTTATATAACCTAGATGAATGTCTGCTTTACTAACTACCAACAAAGAAAATGCAGCACTTTAGTTAAGATAAAACTTGGGACGTATAATGTTATCAATCATGCAAGCCCTGACATGCAAACTGCAGTCACACGTAAGGCATATGGCCTATAACTATCTCAAAGACAAACATGACGAGATGCATGTTGTTAAAACATAATTTGGGTGCTCTTGCATTTCTGTCTGTTCTTCACCTCTGGCTACATTTGAGAATCTTCAGAGGCCCAATCCAAGAATCAACAGACGTAAGTAACATAAAAAGAGAAATAACAATCACACCTGAACGTTCTGACTCTTTTGTGTCGTCATAAGAGCCAAATTCCAATTATACTGTAAATTATAATATATACACTAGATTAAAACATTGTATAGACTACCCTCTAGTGGAGGGAATGAACAATCTCTCAAACAGCATGGAACTAGTTGGTACTGTAGCATCAGAACATTGCACTGTTATGGGATTGTGATCCAGAGATATCCAAGACATAATTGTAATGTAATAATTACAAAATAGTGAGATCGACTTTTATAAACGTTTTAATGTTATATATTTAAATCTGTCATACAGATACAATGTTTAACCCCTTGCTTGAGTTTAGCCATATTTGTACCACCAATGCCATCCTTGGAAATCAGCAGTTTTCTATTTCATACATGTATCATGGTGTCAACATAAACACAGTGTAACATCTGTCAAGACAACCTGGTACAATTCTTTACAACTAAAAATAAATAACCCACTATAAAAACTGAATCCAAGTTGAATGTAATGACAATTTGCCTTCATTAACTGATTAAATAAAGTGGTCCAGCAAAATGTAGAATTTGCCAAAACAGGATAAGCAATACATATTTATCATCACATGCAATTGTGTTTTACTGTATATACAATGATACAGTACAATCCACAAGGGTCCATTTGCAAAATGGCTTTATCCTTGATTATGTGGGGCCTATCTATCCCATAAACTGCTGGGTTTACATCAATCCATCATTGTAGAAAAACATATGCAGTTCTACAAGTAAACAATTTGTCCCTCCCATGAACATACATTTTTAACCAATGACAGCTGAAGGAATGCATATGACAAGGCTGAGAATGGCAAAAGGCAAAATACTGTAAATACATACATGGCTCCAAAAAGAAGGACAAATGTTTCAGCCTTCACTTCTCTGACAGTCCATAAAACTAGCTGTAATGGAAATTGTTATGATGTATTGTCCATCTCTTCTCTAGAACTCAAGCAAGGAATTCAAAAGGCTCATAGGATGAGACTAGGGGCTCCCTCATTGATATTGCCTGTAGTCCCCGAAGGAGGGTGCAGGCATACCAGCAGATGCAGGTTCCTCAGCAAATTGGGGACCTGCAAGAGATAGTGTGCAGTGTGATTCAAGCCCTTCGGCCCTCTAGAAAACTTGTCATTCTAAAATATTCTAAAGTATTTCTGCAATATGAGCCTCATTTTTGTCTTATTAAGTGTGTATGGCAATTGTTTGGATATCCACTGTACTGTTTCAGCTGCAGAAATAATTTCCTATTGGGGTTAGTAACGTTTTTTGAGTAAAGAAATGAACTCATACAAAAAACTAAAACACTTACCAGTTGGAAACTGTGAAGAAGCAAATCTAGTAAGCAATATTCCAGCGCCTTCTATTAATGCAAGCAGAATGCCTCCCATGGCTGCAGATCCTACCATGGCTACAGGTCCATCTATGATAAACAGATATTCTAAATAAGTCATACTGTCCCCACATCAAGTTTAGAAAGACAACTGGTTTCTGTCTGACCATCTGACTCACTTCTTGCAGCAAGGATAGCGCCAGTCATGGCTCCACTTGTAATTGAATTCCATGGATCTTCCTTTCCTCGTACTTTGACAAGACCACAATCAATCATAGAAAAGAGACCACCCCATACTGCAAAGCTACCTGCAACACAAAATAAACAAGTTACACAAAAATGACAAAATACCTTTGTACATCCTTGATTGTGATACGATCACTTTTATGGCCTGTGTCCACTAAATGCATTTTTAGCTCTGGGAGCACCTATTTTCAATACAAACCCTATTGATTTCAGCACTCAATTGTTAGTACCGCGCTCCCAGTGCTTTCAGTGGAAAACAATTCCACTTTTGGAAACAGCGCAGGACTCGTCAATGTCACTTCGCTCTTGTTGGCCAATTAATATATAGCTGGGGGCAGGACATACAATATCAAACCTGTCAACAATGGCGGAGGAGAAATTGATCCTGTCAAAGACAGAATTTATTTCCATCGCAAACCTTCTTAAAGTTAAAGAAAGTTAGAATGACATACTATAGCCATAACCTACTACTGTTGTCGTTAACTGTGCAGTAATTCGGAAGTGCTACATGACAGTTTTTGTAACAATAAGCGTTTGAGGGAGGCGCTATAAAGATGAGGTTGTGGATGCTCTCAACACTAAAAACGCGATTGGTGGACACAGGCCTAATATTCAAAACAGTTCTTACCTCCCAACTGAGGTGCTCTTGTCTTGATGGCAGTCATACTTCCTTTCATTCTGTGGCTCATTCCCTACAAAAGAGGACATCAATCAATAGACTACAGACCAATACTATATCCTAAGTTCCCAAGTAAAAACCCCCCTACCACATTTTAAATTTCTCTCAAAAGTTAAATGTCACCTGCAATTTGTGAAGATGTGGTTAAATTGGTCTCAACACACCCTGGTACTCTTTCTCTAGGACCATTACGAAGTCCACCTAGTTATTTACTCTCT
>JAODUG010000020.1:1594141-1607162 GCA_027564795.1 Aphredoderus sayanus | reverse complement strand
ACGCTAACTTGACCTGTTGTACAATGGCCTCAGGCTCGACTGTCAACAACAGAAAAGTAAGCTCCTTCAATTAGCACACAGCAAGTCAGTAAAAACGAGGTTCAGTCCATGTTGGGAGGGGCCGCTCGTATCTCCCCTCAATATTAAAAGTTTTCGTTTGGCCCGGTCTGACGGTCTTATGGCGCCGCATCGCCATAAGAAACTGAAACTACATTAGAAACTGAAATATAAAAATGATTTGATCACCGGTAGTTTCAGCCTGGAATGCACCGGCCATTAGGGAGTTCTCCCGAACCTCCCGATGGCCAGTCCGTCCCTGATCCGAGCTATACAAAACATTCAAACTGATTTTCGCTGCTACAACTGACATGTGGTTAAGCCGTACCTATCAGATAGGCTCCCTTTCAGAGTCTTACGATGCATGTATGCATGTATGCATGTATGTTTTTTCGTGCCTTTTAACCCTCCTGTTGTCCTCTGGTTTCAAACACACTACATTGTGTGCCAGCAGTGTACATGTGTGTGTAAACTGTATAATTAGAATTGGCACCTTCTACAGTATCTGCCACAAAAACGCACTGCGTTGTGTCATTTTGACCCAGAGGACAACATGAGGCTTAAAACCTGCCACCTGAAGAAGCTTTCATGGCTATCAATAATATGCTTGTTTTTTGGTTTGTTTGTGTAACATCTTTATAGGACATTTTAATAGGAGGGATAGAAGGGTGAGTTAAGATCATGACATCAAGTTTATGACCTCTTCAAAAGATTAGGACAAAGCAGCCACAATGCACTTAAAAGGTCTGTGAACCTAATGGCTAATTTCAGCCAGGTAAGCACCCCCTCACAAAAAAAGAAAAAAGTACACTCATACCTTTCCATTAAGGTCCAAATACTGAGATTACAAACACTGCTAACAAACTGATTGATGATAGCCTAAATAAACAAGTACAGATGTGATCAGAAACATTGTTTACATAGCGGAACTTACTGAAGGAGAATTTCTGAAGCCTTTGACGGCCTGGAAAATCCCCCCTCCAATTGCACCCATAGTGAAGGCACCCCCACAATCGTCCACAATTCTCCAGGGGCTAAAAGTTAAAGAACACAAACAATGTTTTAATCCCATAACAAATGATAATTAAAAATTGCATCTCTTTACCCAACTCAAAATTAAGTGTTGACAAATTCGCATTCACAATAGACTACAATTAAAGACCCTGCCAAGCAGTGTTAATTCCTGTTAAATCCAAATGCATTGCATGAATGACCACTTCACACTGCAGATGTGTGTTTGTCTCTAGTAGCTATAGGATACACAACAACAACCAACAAGAACATCCTTAAAACTCCTATAGAAAACATGAGGAGAACTGCCAACTACTTTAGGTACTACAACCAACTGAATATACCTGGCATCCCTATCGGTTATCACGTTCCATTTGCATTAAAGACAACACAAAAGGGAAAATTACAATATGGGAGTATCATGTCATTTTAATTGGACGATTCAACGAGAATAAATACAAAGAATTTCCACATCCAGTGGACAACAGCCTATAGAAGAGACTGTCATCAATCTTAATTTGCTGAGCATCTCAAAGTTCAGAGCAAGTCATGAACGTTTCAAGACAAACATTTTACAGGGACAAACACTGGGGTCATTGTGATTGTATTAAATATTAAGATAGATTAGCAAGAAAAATGGCTTCTTGAGATTTGAAAACGTTATAGTTAGAAAAGGTTCTAAGAATTCAATCCAACTTTTCATATTGTTGAGAATGCACTGAAAAGTAGACTACAAGTGTTGCAGCATAAGATATGCAGCAATCACCTAATTTAAGTGGAAGTAATGTCTCCCTCTTGTCATTTATTGGTGGTTAAAAGGCAGGCGTTTCAGAACTGTACTGTACAGCAGGGTATCCCAACCCTGGTCATTCAAACAAGTGGGTCGTTATCAGGCTTCTGCAGAGATTGATACCCATTTGTTTGAATTAGGTGTGTTGGAGCAGGTGTGTCTAAAACATTAGGTGTGTCTAAAACATGCAGGGCAGTGGGCCCGAGGACCAGGGTTGGGGAACCCTGCTGTACAGTACCCAAAGTCTCAAACATTACACATAATGTAGCCGCTCATATCTGCAGCATACTGTAGGACCACCTGCCTTTAATCGGAGGAAGTGGTCTATCACCCAATCTATCCCAAAGACAGGGGCTCTACATAGGACATCTACGTCCTTCTGCGATTCTTCAAAATGAAAATGAACAGAGAAGACTTCAGCCAGGTCGCTCCTGACAGTTAGCTACTGTACAGTACATGTCAGTTAGCCCTGGAACCATGATATATGCCGGTGTGATATATTATTGCCCGAGAACAAAGCCAAAAAGGCAGCAAAATCAAAACACAACTAGACGTGAACTGGATAACACAGTGCATTAAAACGGCCCATACGCTCTCAGCTCCGATATAATATGTTACTAGCTGTTTTCCAACTAGGTAACAATGACCAAGCTAGTTAGAACCAAGGCTAACGTACTGTACTGTACGTAAGCTAAAGAAATATGGTTCAAAAACCGATACAATGTGTTTCAATTTGACTATTAAATTAGTCATACGTTTAAACAGTAATATTAGTACAAATTCACTGTAGCTGAGACACCATGATTTCTGAGCCTGTTGTAGGTATATTATCTCCATAACCCACAAGGTCACTAACACAACGTGTTTCACTTCAGGACTACCGGTACTGTTATAGCTACCGTATAGCACTGTATAGTCAGCTAGCCTCACTTGAAGTGGCTAGAAAACGTCGAGTATATAAAGATAAACCTGTTGAGCCAACACGGACATAGCGAATAACAATGTCAACATACACTAACAGTAGTAAACATAATATTGTTTAGACTGACCATGGCTCCCTTGCATATTCCTCCATTTTGTTCTTTTACTGTTCCCTTTGACGTAACCAAAATGACGTAGTGACACGTGATATGTTATGTCTGTTTAATAATTGTTTAACCCTTGTGATGTCCTCCGGGTCAAAATGACTCAAATTAGCTCTTTGCGGCAGATAGAAGGCGCTAAACCTAATTCTATAGCTTACACAGACATTTGATGTGCACTGCTGGCACAACAAGGTGTGTGTTTGAAACCCGAGGACAACAGGATGGTTAAAAGGGATGAATAAACAACACAAATACAGAAATAATAAATAAATAAATACATTCAGCAATGCCAATCAAAAAACACACAAAATCATACACAGGTGGCGTCGCCATGTGGCCAAATACGATATTTTTAAGGACATCACGATTAACGCTTTGATCTCGCAACAATCAAAAGGTTGGCTGCATTTATGATTATTATTATTATTATTATTATTATTATTATTATTATTGCAAGAACAAAGTAATCTACACTAGCATATTCGAGTGTACTGGTAGCCTACATAAATAAATGAACGAAAAAAATAAGATAATTTTAAAAGATATTCTATTAAGAAAGTAGTTCAAGATCGTTTTCGAAGAAACGTTTAGTTGAGTAAAAAAGTTAATTAAACGCTCATAACGTTCAGTTCATGTACGCACCCCTACTTCAAAGACATATGGAACCTGTTAGGATGTTTAAAAAGTAGCCTATATATGTAGGCCTATGCCTTTTTGTCATCATCACATATTAACCTACTAGTAAAAACCTACTATGGTAACTTTCATTAATATAGCCAATTATTTAATCTTAACCCTCGTGATGGCCTTAATTTAGTCGAATTATGCCACCAGAGGGCGCCATCTGATTGTGAATGATTTTGTGTTTTTTTAATTGTCATTGTTTCTTTATTATTTCTTTATGTTTTTTATTTATTGTTTGTGCCTTTTAACCATCCTGTTGTCCTCAGGCTTCAAACACACATCTTTATGTGCCAGCAGTGCACATCATACTGTATGTCTGTGTAAATTGTAGAATTAGGTGTATCCTTTATCATTATTTTAAATTCATTTTAAAATCTCTCTGTTTTGTAAGCCGTTCAGTCCACTGAAACTTGCTTTCATTGAAAGTTGCTTAACCCTTCCTTTGAAACCTGTCCTCGGGTTACAAATGCACTACCTTGTTGCGCCAGCAGATGGCTCAAAATGGTAGTGCGTTGGGTCAGTTTTACAGGACAGTGGGAGGGTTAAAGTAAATGTTCCATCATCCTAAACACAGGGCGGTCTTCCCCTAACCATACAATCCACATTTTGTTTTGACAGAGGTGCCTGATTCTACAAGCTAAATGAACAATGTTATGCACATTTTAATGGGTGCACATTAGAATTAAATACTACCACAACACGTTTTACATGTCTACAACAATTATTTTGATGACCTGCATGTGTTCAAAAATATCTACAGTTCTAATGTTGTCATACTTTAATTTGAGTAGGACCAAGGCATATTGACCAAATGTCAAAAGTTTAATATTCCATCTACAATCAATGCTGTTGGTCCAATGAACCATAGTTCTCCGAAGGACAGCTGGCCTGCGGCCCATTATTAGAAATTGGAAAGGAATGAATTGCAAAGCAAGTCTCCATTGAGAAATTACCAAATATAGGCATTTCATGGATGCAGAAGCTAAGGCAGAAGGATTGTGGTATAAACTTCCCCACTGCTATTCCACTCTCTTTCTGAAAGTGGCTGCCCGACCGCCCTGGTTGGGTTGGGGGTGTGGGGGGCTGTTATGTTTATTCTATGGCCTTGAACATTGTGGGCTGGAATAACTTCTTAGCAGTAGGCCTTTGTGGTGCAACTGCAAAGTTTCAATACAATTCTAATGATTCAGCAATGAATTGTAAACACAATGCAAACACTCCAAACAATATTCAGCTTCCCATTGAATTAACATTAAAACAATTCCCTTTCATCTTATGTGTAATATATTTTACTTAGTTATGTTTATTACATAAATCATGTGACAATTCAAATGTACCAGTATCTTTTATTTAAGACATACAGGCATTGGCATGTGTAATCATATATGACATTGAACCATTCATTACACATCAGTCATCAGCAGAATTACGTTATATATCACATTACAATATTGGAAATTACATTCAATAAAAAGTATGGCATAAGTAATAAAGAAAACTATAAATCTGATAAAAGCCAGTGATTGTTTTCGAAATCCCTAAGATTAAGACATGTAGCTGTATTAGAACAAAATATCTAAGATCAAATGGCCAGCCTAGAATACCACAGCCAGCAGTAAAGGTCATTACTCACCTTTAACTTACATCCTTGTTTGTCATCATGGGCCAGGATTCCACAGGGCTGCTTTCCAATGTGTTAAACCATGCCTGAGATGTCTTGAGATTTGGCAACGAAACATACACATTACAAAGTACCTTGCTTCAGTCCATGTTTTCATAACCAAATAGTGTGATTTTCTTAAGTCAACCCCCCATTATTATTAATTCCCTGATATTTCTGCATTTCAGAATTTCTACAATTCCAAGTGACAAGTGAATGTTTACTCTACAAATAAATACATGGTCCTATTATCATCCTACACATCAACATTTGATTTAATAGCTGAATAATCTCTTACAATGCTCACCATCCACCACTCACATACAATAGTCAAAGCCTTATTATTATCATTGGCTTCATATAATCTAGTGCAAAGAACAGGCAAAGCATCAATATGAACTGAAGACAAACAACCACAAACTGGTGCTATCTGCAGATGGCTATTGGATACAATTACAAAAAGCATCACTCATTATCCATAGTGTTCTTTTGGTCCAGTGTTTGAGAGGATTGTGAGGGCCACTCAATCCACCAATACACATCTATTAAACCTTTTCCTGGGCCTGCCTCTAGCTGTCCCACAGCACAGTTCTACAACAGCATGTGTAACAGGGCCTTTGTAGAGTATTTATCCTCTTGAAGACCTTTGGTGAGATGCTCTGTTCTCCTTCCTCTATGTCTTGCTCTCCATTTCATTTGGGTATATTACTGCAACCACTTTGGCACCGGAACCTATGTGAGATAGAAGTAAAGAGCCTAACAGTGTAGTCATGCATGTAAATGCATTGTGGATTTTCTGGATTGTTCTTGTGTATCTTACATACCTTCTTGAGTTGGTGGACAGTGCTTCGCCTTATAGATGCAAGCAGTTGGTCCCTTGAATTTTTACCACCACTGGGGCTTTTCCCATCCAGCTTCCTCCGGGAAACTGGGGTCAAAGAGTTCTTCAGTGAATCCATATCTAACATTGGAGGAGGAGGTGGTGGGGGTCCACCACCAGGTGGAGGTGGCGGAGGTGGTGGAGTTGGGCATCCTACTCCCTTCTTCGGGGTCAGCTTAGGTGAGGGCATTGGAGAGGGGATTGGAGAAGGTTTGGGGGAGGCTTTGGGCGAACCTCTCAGAGATCCTCCACCACTAGTCTTGGGCACCTCCAAAGTACCCTTCTTCTCCCCATTCGCTTGAGCCTGCTTCTGCTCCTGCAGGCGCTTCTGTCTCTGCCGGTCCATGTTGCGACTCAGTATGTTGGTCATGGTCATTCTAGGACCAGCCAGCTCAAAGTGGTAGCCCAGTTTGAGCAGGGTGGTGTTATCTTTCAGCGTCTTGGTCATCTCCATCTCTGTCTTGCCACCACAGATGTGTCGCTGGTTGTGAAAGCGCAGCTCTGTGAGGGTAGAGTTGTGCTGTAGTGCCTGGATAAGGAACATAATTCCTTTGCCCGTCAGGTGGTTGGAGTCAAGGTTGATGCTGGTGATGGTCTTGTTGTTACGCAGGGTTCCCGCGATAGCGTAAGCTACATGGTCATCCGCTCGGCAGTTGGCCAAGGCTAAAGACCTAACATGGGTGTTGTGGTGCAAGGCCTCTGCGAACAGAATGAGTGTGTTAGCCTTGATAACCTCTGAGTTGTTGACGTTGAGCTCCAGGAGAGAGGAGTCGTTGCTTCTAACCTGCTCCATTAGCTCATCAAACATACTGGAGTCTTCCTCCTCCTCTTCCTCCTCCTCCTCCTCCTCCACAGCTTTTCTATTGGGGCTCTTGCTAGCTACACAGTTCCCAAGTTGCTTAGTTTGTTCAGTCTTACTCGAATCATCATTGATTATGACCTTTCCCTTACTGTCCTGTCTTTCCTCTAAATTCTTCTCTGTGCAAATCTTCCGCTCCTCTCTCACATGGGAATTCTGCTTTATATCATCTTTCGTTTTTCTTTGTTCCAGTGTGTGGTCTTTCAGCTGCACACTGTTATCACCCTTCTCTGACTCCTGGCGCTGGAGGATCATGTCAGGCTTGTCTTTATTTTCAGGGCTTTTATCGTCTCCTTTAGACTTGTTTTCATCTCTCTCACTCTCCAGGCTTTCTTGAGTCTTACTCTGTTTTTCCACCATCTTGGAGACAAGTCCTCGTGTCTTGGCATTGTCTTTTCTTTCCTTCTCTTTGTTTGCTTCCTTTTCACTTTTCTCTCGTAGCTTTGAAATTATATCCTTGGTTTTACTGTCATCTCTTTTCCTGCTATCTTCTTTTCTCTCCTTCTCTTTGCTGTCCTCCTTTTTCTCCTGTAACTTGGAGATCATGTCTTTCGTCTTGCTGCCAGTACTCTCTCTGAATTCTCTCCTGTCTTTTAGCCTACTATCCTCACATCTCCCCTTTTCTTTTGTGTCTTCTTTCATGTCACTTTCTCTGTTCTCCTCCTTCCTGTATCTACTGGAAAGTCTGTTTCGCTCCTCTTTAGAGCATTCAGGTCCTTTGTTGTTTCTGTCCTCCATCCTAGGATCTTGTTCACCTGAGGCACTAGCTTGTCTCCCTAAGCCTATTTTCCTGTCATCATTCCCTTCCTGACTTAGGCCCCTCTTCCTCAGATACTCCTGCTTCCGGCTGTCCATGTTTGGCTCACTCTGCAAAAGAAATCAATTTTGTATTTTGAAATAAATTAAACATTTTCAGACAGTAATTTAAACACTCCTGTCACCCTCCTGTTTCAAACACACTATCTTGTTTTTACAGAAGATGTTGCCATCCAATTGTGTCTGATTATGTCGTTCTGTTTAGTGTCAATGCTGTGTGTTTTCGTTCTTGCTTTCCTTATGTATTTGTTTGTTATTTCATGCCTTTTAACCCTCCTGTTGTCCTCGGGTTTCAAACACACTACCTTGTTGTGCCAGCAGTGCACATCGTACGTCTGTGTAAGTAAGCTGTAGAATAAGGACTGGTGCCTTCTATCTGCCACAAAGAGGTAGTGCATTTGGTCAGTTTGATCTGGAGGACAACAGGAGGGTTTTAAAGATAATACTTTCAATTACATTAAAAGGCAAATATCTGCCCCATCACATTGTTTACGTTTGAACCACAACTAACTGGCTGTACTGTAGGAAGGGTATGGAATGTGTGAGCCATAGGAGCTTTGTAAGGTGGGCGAAGACAGGAGCATATAGTACATTGACAGCCACTCCGCACCTAGGTGATGATATGCCATTGCCAGCACATAAAAAAACTCCCACCTTCTCACATAATGCCATATCTTATATATAGTTATATGGGAACATCACATTGATGAAAGGAAATAGTGTTATTTCCCATGTTTAAATTACATACATAACAGAATTAATTATACATTTACAATAATTAACAACAAATGACACAACATCCAATCCTGCAATTGCATCTGTACATGTCTGAACCTTCCATTTGGTTACTGTAAACACACACTCTATTTGACACATACATGTGTTTATGTTAAAGATGAACAGGGAACCATTTTATACAGGGATATTTTGAGAGAGTAGAGAGTCGATTGTTTGATTTGTGAGTTCTCCCATCTGTTTTGCTGCGCCCTAGCAGATGTATCCTTAAAAGGAAGTGAGCGTGGGAGCAATCAACCAAGGAATTCCATCAGGCTGGGATTAAGAAGCTCCACAGCTACTAATGCTGTGGTGTTGCTCCATCGGCTGGTGTGGCTATGCTGTAAACGCAGCCAAAAGCATACTGGAAATCCCCCAGCTCCTTCATGACCTATTCACGACCCCCAAAAAATGCCACACTTGGGGTCATGAACTATATGAAAAATATGTTTTCTTGTAAGTATATAGCATGACAAAATTCATAATATTACATATGTGATAGGGAGGAGAAGGTTAAGGGGGTGTTTTTTGTTTCCATGTGAAATTTGGACTTGTAGTACAGCCCTTTCAGACTGTAATGCGGTTAATTGCTATATAAACAAACTTGACTTGTAATCCAAACTGAAATTCTTGGCAAAATGCCAAACACTGGCCTACAGTATCAAGGAGGGTTTTGATGTCAAATGCTCTCAGAAAAATATATGTATGGCAGAAGGTATGACATTTGTTGCATGTATATACACTATGACGATGATTTAGGGAAAATACTGTACCAAGTCTCGGGGGGCTATTTGTGAGCTGATGTACACTATACTGCAGTACCAGTTAGCCAAATTCAGTTTTATCACATCTACTATACTATCTATAATCTATTACATGAATCATGATATACTAGATGTCATGAATAGGAGTTGTATGTAACATTAATTTAGAAAAAATATTCTCCTGAAAATAAATAACATGGGGAAAATATCTGGTTTATGTATCCAATTGCAAAGGTCTCTACCCCAAAGTACGTGTATGTCTCTCCTACATGCAAACCACAACACATTTCTGTCATTCACTAAGATGTCTGTGTGGTCACATATAGTGTCCGTTGGCAATGCTGCGATCGTACCTCAAATGACTCCCTCTGACTGAGCCTCCTCTTGGGATCACTGTGGTGATGAGTGTCCCCTTTGGTGTCCTGTAAACTGTTGGCCGCTGGTTGGCTCTCTCCTTGGATGACAATCTTACCCTCAGTCGGGTCAAGGTCTGGGATTTGCTTAATATCCTCAACTAGTTCTTCCACTTGCTCGGGGGAGAGGGTGGAAAGCAGGTTATCTATGTCTGGATCCTCACTAACCATACGGCCTAGGCGGGTTAAGCCCTTCATCTTCCTTCTGGACATGGTTGGAGACTTCTCTCTATTGAGATGGTGTGACATGCAATACTGTGCCACACAGCGAAAGGGAATCAGGCTTCACCGACTATACTGTTGAGAAAAACGGCTTGCTAGAGCAGTGATATTATTATGTTCCTCCTATTTAAAATTCAGATCCCTGTTGTTATGTCTCTCTTCTCCTGAGGTCAACAGTGGAATATCCCCATAGGCCACAGATAAAGTCCAACTTTCCTATCCTGTTCACAGAGAAGACGACAAAGGCATCAATCCTCATGTAGAGAGGCTGGACTGTGCAGAGCAGAAACAGACTGCAATAACCTCGCATCATCAAAGTAGACTGTGAGGCTGGGACATTCTTTGAAATCCTGTGAAAGTGCATGTCCATATTTAGTTCAGGGTACAAGGTCCTTTAAAGGCAATGGGAAGGGCTGAGGTTTAGATTATTACACTAACTTCCTATTGCACAAATGATAGTCATTTTCAATGTAGGCTACTGGCTTCCTATTATTATACTCTATTAATTATTCTGGAAACTCAAGTGGATATTAATTATAAATTCCAAAAAAACAACTAAAATGCATCTTTCTTCTTAAAGCTTACAGCAGCTAAATAATTATATTTTTTAAACAATGACAAGTATATGCTATACGTAATCATAACACAACATTAATTTGTTAAACAAAACATGGAAGGCTCTTTTTACCTGACTGGACACCTAGTGGTCAAAATATGTTAAACCCATCACTTTCGAGAAACCGTTTCATAAACATTCCATTGTGGTTCTTTTTAAAAACAAATAAAACACAGCAGACAACAGTATTTTTCATTCCAAAGTTAATCTTTATGTTAATAGAAATAAAAACTTATTTTACAATATCATACCATCAATATGACAACAGACAAAAAGCCATATCGAGAGATAAATTGTAACAAATGTCAAATTCATTAACACAGAGAGGGTCAAAACCACAAACACGTAGCAAATGCATATCAATCTATGCCAGCATCATGAAAAAAACAATTTGCCAATGTATTACTTGTTTGTTTGCTCATGTTTTGCTCAATGCATTTATACATACTGCCGTAAACATATGTATCAAATGTATCCGGCAAACAAAAGTTACATTAATATTGACATAATGTAAAATTAGTCCCAGATTGTGTTAGGTAAAAATCCTAATTATTTGACACAATCAGAATGGAACTAAGGAGGTGTTTACCTTGTAATGGCATACCTACATGGGCTCATAGGAATAACATTAAATACATTATATGATCTCAATAAACAACAGTAATTCATAAATAAGTAATTATTTGCTGTACAGAACATGCTGGAGATAGCATGATCTGCTCCAAATTAATCCAACTTGGGTTAAAAGGAGTGCAACTTTATATTACTTAACCCTCGTAATGTACTCAAATAGTTTTTAGCCACACAGCGGCGCCATGTGATCGTGTATGATTTGTGTGTTTTTCAATTGGCATTGCTGTGTGTATTTATATATTTATTTATTAATTATTTCTTTATGTATTTGTGTTGTTTTTTGTTCCTTTTACCCTTCCTGTTGTCCTCGGGTTTCAAACACACACCTTGTTGTGTCAGCAGAGCACATCATATGTCTGTGTAAGCTGTAGAATTAGGTTTAGCTCTTTCTATCTGCCACAAAGAGCAAGTGATTTGGGTAATTTTGACCCAGAGGACATTACGAGGGTTAACTTTAAATAGAAAATGGAAATATTCCTTAGAAAATGTCCTACATACTTTTGGCTCAAGGTACACATGAGTAACCCCAAAACTTAAATAAAACCGAAGACATGAGCAGCTTTTTAGCATTTTACTTTTGTTGTTCGGATAGAAAATTGACAACCTATTCACAGTTAAGAGGTGCCCTTATAAATAAATAAATACAATAATGAAAAGATGCCAAACCCCTACAATTAAAATGTAATATATGAATTGTCAACAATAGTAGATATATTTTAGACAATGCTATTATAAAATAAAATATTTAGCTTCTTGATTTAAAACAAATATGTACTGAAGTAGTAAATCAAATCATGGTGACAGACTGAATGGCTCCTTTGTTTTAATTGTTCACCATGACCTGCAAACCCATTTGATATGTTACCTGAAATAAAGATCCCCTACTGATGCAAAACATTAAAAAATGTAACAATAAATAATGTAACAATGAAATTACCTAGTGACAAAGAGATGAAAAATCTGACTTACTTTAATAGGGTAACGTGCTAATGTTGTGACAATACATGGTCACTACAACACTAACGTGTAGCTAACTGTCAGTCGGGTACGGAAGAAAAGGTGAGATTAAGCTGCCGAGTACATTTACTTTGTGTGAAAAATTTGTGATAGCTTTCAATACAGTCTGAGAAGACAAAACAACTAAATTTTGAGCATATTGGTCTCACATTGCATCAGGATCTGTAATGTACTCTGAGATAATTTGTGTATTTCTTTGTATGCAGTTTGCTTTTCCATTTACCCACCAAAAAAAAAGAGGTAATGTGAATATAGAGACATCATGTTTTCTAGAGAATATAGTTTATACATTTATGTCCACTGCCCTATAGGCAGTGATTAACTTTGAATGTTAACAAGAACGTTTTCAGCATTGACGCTTGTCCCTTAGCTAATAACCACTGGCCTTACAGGGGTTGGGGTGGGAGAGAGAGAGAGAGAGAGAGAGCAATACACTCTATTGGGTTACCTCAAACTGGGGATAGTGTTGCATTTCTACCAAACAGCCAGAGGAAATCAGGTGAACTGAATTCAACTCCACAAATGCTCCATAAAATCAGAACGAGGAAATGAATATAAAAAAATAAAAATAACTTTAAAGTGCCTCTGGTTTTCTTTCACAGGCAAACCAGTGCTAGTCAGGCTGTGTGTGTGTGTGTGTGTGTGTGTGTGTGTGTGTGTACAGTATGTGTGTGTACTGTATGTGTGTCTGTATTTTATACATATAGTGTGTCTGTGTTTTATATTTGGTTTTGTATGTC
>JAODUG010000020.1:1580455-1594041 GCA_027564795.1 Aphredoderus sayanus | reverse complement strand
CACACAAATCATACACAATCAGATGGCGCCGCCGTGTGGCTAAAAACTATATTACGAGTACATTACGAGGGTTAAAATGGTACAGTATACACGGATTTCAAGAGTTCAGTAGAGCTTACAAGTGTCTATTCTGAATTTGTAGTAGGCTACTTATCTTGTCCACCAGAGGGCATCTGAGGCATACAATATAAACACTGAAATTGAATATTTTAGGCCTGTTGAGCAGTGATTTCTAGCTAATTAATAGATTTTGTATATCGAAAATGTAATCTAAAATTGACACTTTTCTCATGGTTGTGAATTGCTTAACCCTCGTAATGTCCTTTGGGTCAAAATGACCCAAATCACTAGCTCTTTGTGGCAGATAGGCGCCAAACCTAATTCTACAGCTTACAGACATGATGTGGCTTGCTGACACACCAAGGTGTGTGTTTGAAACCCGAGGACAACAGCAAGGGTAGAAGGAACAAAAAAACACAAACATAAATAATAAATAAATACACACAGCAATGCCAATTGAAAAACGCACAAATCATACACAATCAGATGGCGCCGCCGTGTGGCTAAATACGATATTTATGAGTACATTACGAGGGTTAAGGTGGTGCAGTGTCTACCATCTTTAGGCCTAATCCAATATTTGTATTCTTAACCCTCGTGATGTCCTTAAAAATATCGTATTTGGTCACCTGGCAGCGCCATCTGATTGTCTATGATTTTGTGTTTTTGAATTGGCATTGTTGAGTGTATTTATATATGTATTAATTATTTATTGATGTCTTTGTGTTTTTTCATGCCCTCCTGTTGTCCTCGGGTGTCGAACACACCTTGATGTGGCAGCAGTGCACGTGTGTTTACGCTATAGAATTAGGTTTAGCGCCTTCTATTTGCCACAAAGAGCTAGTGATTTGGGTCATTTTGAACCGGAGGACATCACGTGTTATTATTTTTCCTGCGCGATAATCTGAGCTAGGTCAAATGCGTTTATATGGTCTCAATAGGACATTGTATTGGCCAACTACATATGTGCTCTTTTTTCAGCAGATTCATAGGCAGATAAAGCTATTTATGCCGAACGCATAAATAACATTTTGAACAGATATGGCACATTATTAGGCTACCTCTGCTTGCGGAATAGCAACCTGGCCAAAATTAGGCAAAAGACCCGTGTTACTTTCAGGGCCTTCTGATTCAAAGTAGCACAAATTAAGGAAACATTGTATTCTGTGCTAGCGTCACATATGGGCCCTTGGCAAAGAGCTGAAATGTAAAACATGGCACTCAGAACATTAATGTATGTTTAATTTAAGATATAGTTTCATCACCATTGACAATGTAGCCTATTCAATTAACCGGCCAAAGCCTACAATATGGACACCTCTGTGAAAAGGGCCCATATAAGGCTAAACCTGGTGGTTATGTCTACGTGTGCTTTAGTGTGATACGCCCTAAAGGATAAAAATAGGCTGTGAGTTGCACTATTTTCTCCATTTTGGCATTTTATTATACAGTAGAGGAAAAAATACAGATTTCTCAACGTTTTCATTACATAAAACCACACACATTTTCACAATATAATTTAACTTATTTATTTATTCTTTAATATTCATTTTCACGATATATGATAACGACTTTGATATACATTCCATCTTTTTGAAACCACAGTAACACTACACATACGGTTTTATAACATTTCCACAGGACCCATTGGATTGCACAGAATGAAATATGTTTTTATGCACATTATTTTCTTGAATATTCTCTTAAATTTAGACTCAGACACTCGGGAGAGACAGCCATTTTCCAAATGATTTATAAATCAGCTAGGCCTATAGGCCTATATTTAATCGAAATGGACATCGAAAGACTCCCATTATAAAATCGAGTGTGCAGGATTTAATTTGGGTGCCCTTTGTTGACAAGTAACTAATGGGTTACATATTATCTTAACTTGATTGTTGCTCATTAAGATACGTGCATTGTTTACATTAAGATTTACGATATCAGTATGCCTGTGCTAATTTCAATAAAAGATGCATAGGGCTAGACCAGAATTTACAATTAAAAAGTTCGCTATTGCATTCAGGGTAGAATTATGAATCGAGTCTTGTAGTTTGACTTTATTTTTATTTAAAAGTATACTTATGTTTTTGTCTGAATATCATACATTCAATGCATAGTTTGTAAAACTTCTCTATACTTTCTTTGATCTTACTGTGTACTTTTCCATTGTTTGAGGGGAGGTCTAATTTTCTTATTTCTGTAGAAAATAATTATAGATGCATTCTTATGTGTGTTGAAACACCATTATAATATATTTTTACTGCTGGTTATTGCCATTGTGTGAATTTCCATCACGTTTATCCGTTGGTTAATTGGTGCTAAACACCACATTCACGGTTTTTTTATATTGCAAATCGCCATGAAGGAAAATATGTAATTTAACGAACTTATTGGATAAATTATTAAATCACTGTGTTGTGAAATTGTTGCTGATACTCACAAACTTTAACGGTAAATGTGGTGAATTCACATGTATGGAATCACCACAAGAGCGATGAAAAAAGATACATTACTTTTTGCAATTTTGTATATTTAAGGTCAATATTGTAAACCTTCACTCGACTTGATGTGTATATGTACTTATTTACTCATACTTAATATACAACATGTAATTTTTCATATAGCATGGTCTGAGTGCATTTGTTTTTACTGCGACTGCCTCACTGTCAGTGTGTAAGTTTGTGTATGCTTTCATTTGTGAATTAATGCTAGAATCGCAGAGCGCAAATGTATGGGTGTATTCCGTGCTTGAACTAATGGATTTAGCCGGGACTGCGCTTTTTAGGAAGTCGTTATTATGAAATTGCAATTGACGTCTAAGTCAAGCAAAGGCTTCCATCTAATCGTGTATGTTATATTTATAAGCTTCTATGAGCCCCTCCATTGAATGAATGAAACCAGAAATGCTGCATATACCCCCTATTACGAAGATGGCGACATCAAAGAAAACTTGGTGCCAGAGCAGCTTTCTCCATAAAAGCTTGAGGTGGAAGAGACTGGGAAGTAAAAAGCACAACCCGGCACCTGTCAGGCTGCCAGTGAGGCCCATGAGAAGAGCGAAATGTGGCACATAAATGGCCATGAGCAAGGTGAACACTACAAGGATACACCGGAGAGAGAGGCCCCAAGATTTCAGGCGTCCATCGCCTCCGTAGCAATCTGGAAAGTATGTGCGTCCTCCTTCCTGGAAAAACGTTTTCTCTAAAACTTCTACGGCTGCAAAAAATGGCAATGGATATGATAGCAGAGCTTTGGCCACTAAGAATAGATTGACAACAGCCCGGATAGTTGATGGCAGGTTGTCTGTGATTACCTCCTTTGTAGCATCAGCCCAGGTCAAATAGGCCACAAGGGCAAAGAGGCCTTTGAGAATGCATGCAGCAATGTGTGTCCAGTTCATCATACAGTGAAACTCGCTGGGTTTCTGCATGTTTCCCTCCAGAGAGGGCAGGAAGATTTGAGAGGTGTAGCTGAACACTATAATACCAATGGAGATAGGGAACTTCTTGACATCGATGTAAAATTTCACCTTGTCCCAGGCCCAATCTCTGGCCCTGGAGAGGCAGTAAGCTATAACCAGGATGTTGATGACGAAGTGCGCCATCGTGCACAGCAAGCTAAACTTGGAGACAGCTTTTAGGTTTTTCAGGAATGCGCAGGGGAGCAGGGCGACTGTGGCGATAATGGCCCAAGACTTCTGTGAAACTGGCATATTTGGGAAGCTGTTGTACATGAGATTACCACTGACAACGACATACAGAATGCAGGTCATCACTAGCTCAATAATTTGGGCTACATTCACGATATGACCCCCCAAAGCCGGAAATCTGGGCGCACAACAGGCGTTGGCAATGTCTACATATGAGTCTCTCACACGCACAAGCTGCCCATCTTCATCCTCTTCGTAAAGGCAGGCGATGAGGATTTTCCCCGTATAACAACACACCACAGCAGCGAAAATAATAAGAAATAGTCCAAGGTATCCCCCGTGCAGAATGGCGTAGGGTAACCCAAGAACGAACATCCCCTGAAAATACAAAGAACATTTTTTACATTATTATAACACGAATACAATGCAACTGCTAATTTAATTGGATGCTCATAAATGTTTCCAATGTCAGTAATGGTTTCATGTGTGGGCATTCCACGTTGCTTTGAGCGCATCTACTCCACCTTCTACGCCATCACTGCAAAAATGAGACAGGGTGACGTCACGCTGGCTGCTGATAGCCTGGGATTGCTTTCGGGATTTTATCACATACATGCACTCACAGTCATAGGCCTAGAAATATTAGCTATAGACTTTGTCGGCCTTTTTTTGTTCTTTTTTTTATACAGCGTATAGACATTTCAATGTACAACTGATTATTCATAATATAATTTATGGGATCTTTATGGGAATTCTTGTGTTCCAAATAATCGTACAAATTAGGGTGACATATCTTTACAGGCTACACGTGCAAAATGACACATTCGGCGGGCATATATTTAAATATTCATGTTATATTCTTTGCAACTGTAAATTACTTTGCCATTTGTCAAAATACTGATGTTAATAATAAAATAACGAAATGTCATTATTTTACAAAATTAATGGATTTTGCTTAAACCGAATTACAGTCTTTAACTCATATTGATCAAATTGATTTGGGCAAGAACGTAACCATGTAAAATTACAAACAAGACGAAAGTCTTAATTGGTCCCTGTTTCAGCCGTTGATTAATACATTAACGCTGTCACTGCGGAAACCTATTTGTTCGCTTTCTTTGGAGCTACCTATTCAGGAACTGAAAGTTTGTGCACATAAAATGTATCAGGAGATGGGATATTCATCACGAACACCTCTTTTACTTTGCATATTTACCTGGATGGCATTTGTGACGTTCCAGCCTGCTTCCCAAGCGGTGATTTTTGGTCTAACTTCAGTTAATTCGTTAGTCAGACCTCCGTCTTTTGAGTCTGAGGGCGGGGGGCCGGTGCCGTCTCTCTGGTAGTGGCTGTCACCCTCCAAAATCCCGTCCCCACTCACTTGCCCGCTTCCTTCTCCCGCCTCCTCTGATGCTAGGATGTCCATCCGCATCCCCTGCCTGTGGTCATAATCCAAATCATCGCAGTCTACGAAACCCAGACCCTCTTCGTCAGTGGCCGCCTGAAATCCCATTCTAGCGAACATCCCGCTTACCTTCGCCTGGGATTTGTTGGAGACAGAGGTAGCTGCATTTGACAGTTTGTTAGAGAGCTTATTTCTGATTAACGTTGCCATTTTCCCTCCTTTATAACACAGGTAATTTCTTTACACTCCAATCGATTAAATGGTAGGCTATCTGAATTGCAAACCTTAATTCTTCACATTAGATTAGGTTGCGCAAAAATCGTTCTGATTTAAGAAATGCTCGACTTCTTAGTTGCTATCTCCACTTCTTGTTAAAGGTTCGCCTGCTAGTCTTGATTATCCCCAGGTTCATGTCACCTTCAGACGTCGCAGCTTCTTCTTTTCATCTTGCCAACGCACCAGGGTCTACGGATAGGTCCGATGTTCAATTTGGGTATCCTCAATCTCGCGCGTAATAGGTTTACGCAAATTCGAACCGCTGGTTTTGTTTATAATATATTTTAGGCTACTCAAGGTTAGAAGGAGTCAGTAGCGCTCGCACAGTTGGTTTTCAGTTGAGGTTACTGATGCCAATGCGGTACGATAAAGCCGAGGGGTGGCACGGAGGAGGCACGTGTCATCGTCAGCCTGCCAATGCAAGGACTCCGCTTTACAGTGCACGTCTCCAGCTCCCAGCGCGCGCAGCTACCCCGCCAGAAGAAAACGGGGGAGATTTGCTGCATTTCTAGGGGAGGTGCTTGCTGTATCTCCATCCCCTCCCTGTTCTATAAACTATAATTCTTCAACCTAACATCCAATGGCATTCCGGGGGCCTCGAATCTTGCATAACTTTAAGTGTATATAAGGCACAGAGATCGAAGGAAACGGCAACTCTGTGGACCAGGTTAAATATCTTAAACTAGTTTTAGATCCGTTTTTGTGCAATTTCTATATTTTTTCAACAAAAGGACCTGGAATCTTCAAGTTGTGTCTGTTGGAATTATGGATTGAATTTAAGAACCATGTGGCATTTCATCACGTGGGGGAAATGCCCGTTTTATTTTGATAGGTGATGGTAAGATAGAACTTGAAATCTTGTCGCCAAAATGAATAAGCCTAATTAGAAAATGTGAAACTGACGAGATGTATTTCAATTTATTTATATTTAGTGATGTCATCCATTCGGCATTTTTGTTCTATACATTTCTTTTAACTTGCAAGAAAGCATTAAGAGAATCCAACCATTTTGGGTGCACATATATTTTACATCTGAACGTTGAACATCACTCAAATTATGCTGAATGTTGAAAGTACATGTAATACTGAGAAATACAGCTTTCTTGTGCACTATTTATATATTTTATTATTTTATATTTTCTTATCAGCAATTTCCTTTTGGGTGGCATTTTTCGTGGGTCAGACCAAGTAAAAGTTCCAGTGCATGATGCATACTGTGCATAACTTCGTCAAAGTTAGGCCTAAGACATATTGGTTCCTATATATTTTTCTCTCACGGAAAGCTGACTTCACAGGCAACTGCAATATGCTGAATGTTGATCAGTGTAACATAATTATTGTGATGTTAATGCAGTTATGCAACAATATTTCAACATCGAATATTTCAATATTTGAAGTTGTAAGTTGGACATGAGACCATAAGAAATTGTATTTAAAGTGTGTGTTTGCATTTGGAATTAAATTAGGCTATTGTTTTTCCTAATTTGTTAATGTTAAAATTAACGAAATGGACCGTGCTCATACTTTCACTTCACACTAGCATACATTTTTTCTAAGGCTGCAATCTCAGGTAATACTTGTCGTTTTGGAGTACGCCTATCATATTTAAATTCTGAAGCATTTGGAGAAAATGCTCTTTGACTCACGTGCGTCATTCTCTCGCACTTTTATTGCGAGGATAAAAATGGCTGCTTTTCCCAGAGTGAATGAAAGGGTTAATGACAGAGGCTGTTATCAGCGGACTGCAGCCCTGCTCTGATGGGCTGAGGGCTGTCTGATTGAGTGTACCGCAAGATGAAAAGAACAGTCGTGACACCGCAAGCGACGAGGTTACAAGGTCCGGATTTGTGGCCGCTTTGAATTTGCTGTAAAGATAAGAATATAACAGAAGCACAATAACATTAACAACAACAATACTAATAATAATACTAATACTAATAATAATCAATACAGTATTTATTTTATGTTATTTTATTTTTATTTTATTAGGCCTACTTCCACTATACCACTAACACGGGTTGTCAATTGATATTGCTTAACTACAGTGAATACTCACAGCAACAGAAAACAAAAATGTTTTTTTTTTTTGTGTAAAAATACAAAGCCTGACTTAAGATGTTACAGTAGTTTCTCAGTCATAAGGGACAAATCATTGCACGGTGTATTGGAATTGTCATCATGAGTTTAACCAGCTATACCATTAGTCAGCTCTGTTCCATGCCACGTTAAATTGCGGAAAACCTTTTACTTGTTTTTACTTTTAATTTCGTTTGGTTGGACACGGCAGTCACCGAGCTTTTCTTTTAACTGGCTATATTTGTCAAGATGACAACGAATTTTCTCCTGATTGTACACTTGATCACCTATCATGAAAGCCAACCAGGGGTCAGGCCCAATGTCCCCGGAGAATCATACCACACTGTCACCTCTACAAACCAGCGATAACCAGCCCAGCGCTTATCTGTGACCAGTTTGTTTCTGCTTTGTGTTTTGTCAGCATGTCAACGAATAAAGAAATACATTTATCGTGGACGTATAAGCCTATGTATTTTGTGCCATCAAGGGTCATATCAGCATTCTTTTTTTACACGGTGTTTTGCTCAAATTTCGTTCCATCAAAGCGCAGCCTCCACCCCCAGCACACCCTTCTCTGTCCCCTCCCTTCCTTTTTACCCCAGGCTCTCGCAGTCTGCTTCGTCCTTTTCACATTACACACTTGGCTGAGCTGGCACACGGTTCGTCAGATTTATGTCTCCCTCCCCGAATGACAAAAATGATTAATTGCGATGGTAGTGTAGCCTATACGTGATACATTCTTCAACAGTATACATAACCAAATAGGCCTGCCTGTATCATTTTGGCTAAGCAATAAAATAGATATATATAATATGTCATCTAATATTTAAAAAGGGTATTCTACGTGCAGTGGGAATGTACATTTATCGCTTGATTTGTGCATTTTCCCACTTAGAAAGTGAAGTTGTGTGAGAGTAGGAACGCGTGTGCGCACCTGTGTCATTTGCGGGAGTGGCTGCTACACAATAAATCATGCACGGAAAGGATTTAAGGGAGATTATATTTGTTTAAATGCAAGTAAGTAGCATATTATGAACTACATGTTTTTATATTACCAGCCTAATAAAATATATTTAGTATAGCACACAAAAACAGCCAATCGTCAGCTATGTGGCCCCATATAAATGCAAGGAGTTATGCTGTCACATTATCTATCATTTAACCTGACTGAATGGCTACTCTGTCCTTCTGCTAACCAAGCCAGGCAGAAAATAAAACCTCGCACTCCTCAATTAATAAGGCAAACTGAAAAAGGCATTGGGTGTCTCCGGGGACCCTATTAGCCCACATCAACTTAATCAGTAGACCCCAGAGACCATTATCATTTCCATTATATTCACAGGTAGACTCGGATTACTGACTTTGATTAGCTGTTTACTAACTAAATCTGGTTTAAAATGCAATACACAGAATAGAGATGAAAACAAACCATTTCAGACTATGGAATCGCTATAACATATTCAGGTTGCAAATTTCAGGACCATGCACAGAAAGCAGCCATATCAAGTTCAAATCAAGCATTCAGACGTCATATCAGACTATTGTCAAGAGTATCAAAGACCGCTACCTAAAAACTATAATAACGACAAATAGCGTTAATCTAATTATGGAGTTAAATTACAACAGTAAACCGGCATTTTGGGTTGTCTAACGCATGCCTTAATAAAGCTATCAGCCCATATGCATTATATAGAACAAATATGTACAGCCTATATTGTGCCTTATTTGCACCCCCCCGAAAAAAAAATCTAGCTGTAGCATACAACTACCGCCCTTCCCAGAGATAAATCCAGGTGGCCCGCAGTAAACGATAAGAGCCTTTTCATTCTTCCTAATGCGCCTGTTTAATGGCTTATTATGGGTTCCCGAGAGACTTCCCCCAGAGATCGTGGTTTGTATTACCCCCACTCGCTGCCTCCTCATGAAAGCATTTACTCTGAGTGAAACCGCTTTCTCCACATGAATTTCCATCAGAATTATTTTCATACGTGTCTTTTGTTAACGTAGCCCTATAGCCTACCGAACAAATATTAGAAACAGGTTCACAATATTCTTCTGTAGCCTCATATATATATGTTTTTTTTTCCTTTTCCATTCTTTACGTTTCTTTTATTTGTTTTGAATGTTATTTTGTTTTTCTGTCCAGTAGCCTAAAGCTACTGCAGCCACGTCTATGCGAGTGCTCGATCACCAAGCTACGGCTACTGTATATTGTTATTGAAAACGCTCCCCAGACGCCATTTGCTGTTAACCCACGGTGACTCTGCTCGTTCCATCACCTTTGACGTTCTCCTTCTCGCCCGGGTCTGGGTTCACTCTCCTGCTGAGACACATTAACATTGTAATTGCCTTTTTACCCCTCTCTTTGAACACAATAAACTGAGGCAGTCCGCGGGGACCTGCAGGGCCCGGGGCTGGCACAAGGCTATGCCATCGATTTTTCACACTGCCAGCAAACGTTGACCAACAGCAAGCACGTGTACACGCTCAGCATAACGTTTTGTCCTACATGTACAACTCAACAATCTGACACTGGCCTCAGGGGAAATCAAATAAATTGTTTCTAAATAGCTAATTATTAGTTTAAGGTATAAGACTGGACTGTGTTTATCTGTGACTTATGCCTAAGGAAAGGTCTAATCAGTAGAGATAACAGCTGATGATGTGATTTGGAGCACGTGTGTGTGTGTGTGTGTGTGTGTGTGTGTGTGTGTGTGAGAGAGAGAGAGAGAGAGAGAGAGAGAGAGAGAGAGAGAGAGAGAGAGAGTCAATAATAAAGCAGGTTAAATTATTTGTAATAGTTTTGTTCACATTAAAGATTTATGCCAGGATTTATGTTTGAGCATGTTCATTAAAATGAAGGTGAATGCTGTACCATTTTCCCTCACCACCAATAGTCATTAACAACAATAATCACAGTGATGGGGTGATGGGTGTTTAGCCCAGCAATGATGTCTGAGCTGACAGCATTAAAACCATCTCAAAGCTAACATATAGTGCATTATTGTTATAATAAATTAGCATTAATTGTTTAAATAATATTATTCTAATAATAGGACTTGGTCAATTTCAGTTGCACAAACAATAATGTTTCTGTGCAACTAAAATATTAAATTCATACATATATTGTTTATAGCTATTTCAATATGTTTTCCAATGTTTCAGATTGTATCAAATGCCTGCTGAATCCAAAGATGAGTGGAAAGAAATTCAGAAGGGCAGTGCAGGAAATCCCCTTTTCAAATTAGCATCAAGGATTATTTATTCTAACATACCCCTGCATTTTTATTAGCACACTCCATTTCTTCCTGAATGATTCATTGAAATGCACACCTTGTCTACAAATTGACCACATTCACAATGTCTGAAAGCTTTTTGTTCCATCTCTGTGATGTTTCCAGGCTTTCGTACCCCTTTGATTTAATTGAAACTAGCGGCACTCATGGAGAGTGTTTGCAGCTTAATATAGACAAGTACTGGCCATGTTGCATACTGGTCTTATAAATAAAAAACATAAACTCCTTTGAAAATGGGGTTTTCCTTTCTGCCCCATCCTCCACACACAAGCTGTCTGCCACTTTAGACTGTCATTAACTGTTATTGTCAGTGGAACAATCAAGAGCAGGGAAAGAAATCTCCAGCACTTACCATGAGCTGAGCCACCAGCCACAGGTACAGTATAAACACACACCATACCACAGAATAGATGTAGTTATTGATTTCTGGGCTGATGTGCGAGACACTTCACAGACACAGTGTCGGTCCCCCTACGAAAGGGTGTTTCTTGTCTCTCAGAGAATATAATCATTCTGCAACACCATTCCAATGACTGAATCTATATGGTCGATCCAGAGAAAAGACAAAAGTGTACTGCTGTAGTTGTAGCAATAGATTCATTGCTCCATACAGTTTTAGATAACAATAAAATACACACTATTTTTTGGGAGGGTACCTATTTATCTATTTCCCAATTATTCTAATACGCAGTTCTGATTGCTGAAATATGTATTGTACATTTTTAGATTTTGCATTTAATTTCCCATGATTCTTTTCCTTTTTTTATTTATTAAACAGACCAACACTGGCCTTTTGACTGCAGACACACAGCAGTGCTCTTTACGCACACACACATTGTCTCTCTCCCTGGCATTGCTGTTCTGCCTTTTCTTCTCACACATTCTCTCCCCCATCCTTACATCCCTCTCACGATGGGCCTCAGGGGTGTCTCCCTGTGTGTCTACAATGCACCACTGATTGCTTCCTGATCTCACTCATGTACTGTTTAGGCAGAGCATCCAGGGAACACAAGCACAGCTCCAGGGGGCATCGCACACACACACACATGTACACACGTGTGTGTGAGCTGACCTGTAGATACTGTGGCCTTCCCATCACCTCATGGGAAGGCCTTATTTAAAGGTCAAGTAAGCCCTTTCATAAATAGACAGTGTTAGTTTAGTCTGGTTAATAAAACTGAAGTGACACAGATGGAGCAAGTTGCACTGGCAAGATATTACAGAATGTCAGTGTTTAGTTAGGGTGTTTTAAACAAACATATAATATTGAATCAATTTGAATGAAAGGGACGATACTGTATATTGCATTACCCTAATAAAACAGGGACAAATTATAGTTTGTATTAAAATAAATGTGAGCACAGAACAGGAGCTTTGTGTATGTTTATATTTTCTATGCAAAATAAATCTGTTCATATTATTCTTCCCCTCTGGGATCCTGACAGAAACACAAATCTTGTGCAATCTTCTCTCTCTCTTCTCTCTGTCTGACTCATGCGTCCTTCATTATACAAGGACAGTAGTGGGAAACTGCAGTGAAATCAAACACATTGGCCCGCAAATATCTGCTACTGACAAATATTATTATTTATCTTACTCTGGAGTTGTTCAACCCAAATCAACAAGCAATTCATTCCACTATAAATCAGAATATTAACATTTTCAGTATTGGATTGATAGGAGACATTACTAATCTTGTATGTCCATATGTTTTATATTGACTTTTATGACTATATAAAATGCATTTTTGTAAAATGTAGACATTTTTAATGATACTGGAAATTATAATAGTTAATTGAGATTTTCCCATATGTTTTCATTTAATGTACCATTCCATGCAAATGCCTTTACGTACATAGTACCTTTATTAAAAGCATGAGAGTGCATAAGAGTGGGTGGGGGTTTAATCCTCCCCCACTCTGTTCTCTAATTCAATCCCTGGCATAGTTTATCACCTTTCCACCGCCACCACATGTGGTCACACATCAATGGTCAAGATACGGTCTACTTTGTGCCGCCCCCTGTTTAGGTGAGATAAACAACAAACAATATTAAACACCATATCTGCACCCCAAGCCTCGCCTTTAAACCACTTCCACACTTCCCTCTCAATCTTGCATTTTATCTGGAAATCTCAAAATATTCTTACAACATGCAATCTTTCAGCCCTGTCCCTCCCCCCTGAAATACCCCCCAGTCCCTTCCCACCTTCTGAGCAGTGATGTGTCCCATCAACTGCCTGTCTGGTACCCACAGTCTATGAGTGTTTTGACCCTTTCTACACTTTACACCGACCAGTTCCCACTCATCATTGTTTTCATCCCAGAGTGGATAAGGAGTGTTGCAATTCTCACGTTAGCTCTCCGTGTGGCTTTCTATAGCTGCATAAAGCATGTCCTGCTATACTGTGTAGTGTTGTCATTACCCTCCCCCTCTCCTCTGTCCAGTCTCTGTTTCCCCTTGTCGTCACATCCGCCCACAGCCCACCTCTTCCTCTTCCACCTTCATCCTCCATGTTCTTCACCATTTCCTCTTTCTCAGCCTTCCCCTCCTATTTTTTTCCTCCGTACCCCTGCTTTCATTCTCCTCCCTTTCTCCTCCGGATTGTGTCCCTGTGTCCTTCTCCCCCTCCAGTGTGTTGTGGCCGAGCCTCCACCACCTAAGCACCTGATTGGAGATAATCACCGCCGAGAAAGGGCTCCATTTTTATCTGCCGCCACAGCTGCATTTCATTGTGGCAGCACTGAATAGAGGAGAGAAGATTAATAGCACCCCCCCCTCTCTCTCTCGTTCTCTCTCTCTCTCTCTCTCTCTCTCTCTC
>JAODUG010000020.1:1534508-1547679 GCA_027564795.1 Aphredoderus sayanus | reverse complement strand
CTCTGCCTAGGCTCAGGGGACATGATGGGGATGTGTGCGCCTTCACCGCTCCTCTCCAACCGCCGTGTGATGGAGCTGTGCAGTCACGAGCCCGGCGGCGGCGCGCCCCTGGCCTGTTGCCCCGCCGACCGGCGCGGCAGCGGCACCAGCAGCCTGAGCTCCGCCTACACCGTCAGCCGCCGCTCCTCCATGGTGTCGCCCTACCTGTCCAGCCGACGCTCCAGCGACGGCTCCCAGCTGGGCGGAGGAGGAGCAGCAGGAGGCTGTCACCTCCTGGGGTCTGAGCAGGGGCCCGGGGACCCCCTGTCCCCCGAGACCAGCCGGCGGGGGCCTCCGTGCCGCGGCGGGGGAGGGGGGCTGCCCGGTCTGCCCAGCCTAACCCCGGCGCAGCAGTACAGCCTCAAGGCCAAGTACGCCGCCGCCACCGGAGGCCCCCCGCCCACTCCCCTCCCCGGGGCGGAGCAGCCGGGCAGGCGGGCGGCGGCGGGCGAGTACCAGGGGCAGCCGCTGCCCCCGTTTCTCCACGGCGGCGGAGGCCTTCCCCCCCGCCGGCACAGCAACAGCAACGCGGAGTACGGCACGGGCGTGCTGTACCCCCACCAGGCGCCGGGCAACGGCGCCCGGCGGGCCAGCGACCCGGTGCGCTCGGCGGCGGGGGGGGAGCCCCAGGCGCTGCTCTCCCGGGCCCAGCGCTTCAGCAGCCTGACCAACGTGGCGGCCATGGGCCGCCGCAACGCCCTGCAGCACTGCGGCTCCGACGGCTCCCGCCGCCTGTACTCCCCCCGGCCGCCCAGCATCACGGAGAACGTCATGCTGGAGGCCATGGCCATGGACGCCCACCAGGCCGCCCCCGACGCCTTGATGATGCTCCCCGCAGAGAGAGCCTTCGTGGGATACCAGCAGCAGCAGCAGCACCCCCTGGCTGGAGGAGGTGGAGGAGGACCTCCATCCATCCAGCTGTCGCCCAGCCACGAGGCCATGGGCTGCCCTGACCAGGCCTACATGCAGGGCCACTACCCCGGCCAGCGTGGGGGTGGTGGGGGCCACACGGAGGGAGTGTCCAGCAACCTGCTCCAGCAGGCGGAGTACAGCATGAGCACGTGCCAGCTGAGTCCCTCGGGCCCACACTACCCGGGCCTGAGCCAGCAGGGGGCGGAGCCCGGGGCGGGGGCGGGGCCCTGGGGAGAGACCCACAGCCACGCCCAGGGAGGCCTGGCGGCTTACGGCGACGCCGGCCTGCAGCACGGCCTGTACGCCGGCCCCGACGGAGCCCACAAGCTGACCATCAAGCCCGAGCAGCACTTCCACCCCGGGATGGGGGGCGCCGACGCCTGCCAGAGCGCCAAGCTCCAGCAGCAGCAGGCCGGGGCGTACCCGCCTCACGCGGGCCAGCTGGTGATGAGGACCTCCAGCAACAACAACAACCCCAGCTGCGACTTCCACGCTCAGCTGGAGCCCCAGGGGCAGAACCACAACGCCTTCCCCGGCGGAGGGGGCCTGAGTCTGGGCTGCGGCGGCGGCGTTCTCCCCGACGGCCGGAGGTCCCAGACGCCCATGATGCAGGTGAAGGAGATGATGGTGAGGAACTACGTCCAGTCCCAGCAGGCGCTGATGTGGGAGCAGCAGCAGCAGGAGCAGGGCGGGGTAAAGCCTCCGCCTCTGTCCGACAGCATGGAGATGAACAGCCACAACGCCATGATGCAGCACAACCAGAACCTTTACCCCAGCCAGCCCTACCCCGGCTACCCCGCCAACCAGAACCTGCTGGGGAGCCCTCAGGCCAAGGACCAGCAGCTGGCGGGGCTCCGGGGCTCGTGCTACGGCCAGGAGATGGCGGTCCCCAGACCCCCGCAGGGACGCAAGCCTCTCAGCCGCCAGAACAGCCTGTCGCAGCAGCCCGGCGGGGGCTACCTGGGCAGCCCGCCCCACCTCAGCCCCGCCCACTCCGCCTCCAGCCCCCGGAGAGTGGTGAGGCTCCCGCCGGTCCAGCACCCTCAACACCCGCCGAGCGAGATGTTCTCCCCCTCCGTTAACAACAACATTTACTACTCGGGCCAGATCCACATGGGGATGGAGAAGCACGCAGAGCCCCACAGCGGGCCCTGTCTCAGCATGGGCTCCGGCCTGGACCCGACGGGAAGCGCCAAGGCGGCCTCCCTGGCTGCCTACCAGGAGTCGGGCCCCATCTCCAACGCCCTGGAGCACCTGGACCTGGACAACGCCCACATAGACTTTGCGTCCATCATCGACGACACGGAGCCTTCGTCCTTCAGCCCCGTCAACCCCCCCGTCCAGGGCCAGATGGGGGGGTGCTCCTCCCAGGCCTCGTCGCGCCTCACCACCCCCCAGACCTCCATCACTTTAGCCCCGGGCTCGGGCCTGTCGAACATGGCTGTGGGCGACATGACCTCCATGCTAACCACACTGGCAGGGGAGAGCAAATACCTAAACACGCTGTCTTAGGAGGAGACTGATACCGAAACAGAGTCCAGGGCCAGTCGTTAATGTAAAAGCTGAGATTAAAACTCTGAATGCTATAGTTTACAAGACAGAGGTTTGTGTTTTAACATTGTCTTTCACTTTGTCTTTGCTAGTTTTTTGGAATCAGTATATGGAGATGTCAGCAAAACCAGATGTGCTAGAGCTCAAACTGCTTCTGACACTTATTGAGCATGACATGCAAGCCTGTGTTGGATACAATGGACAATTAAACCTCTGCAGGACGAGTAAATGTGTTATTCTGGCTTGCTCTTGCATAATACCACAGACTTTCCTCTCTAAACCTGATTTTATTGTTTAAGCCTGTATTTTAAACTTTAGGTCAGGATCCAAAACCATTTTTGTGCCTTTCGCTGCTTCGGCTCCACATTAGAAGAGAAGCAATACAGTATGTTTTTGTCCGGGTGAAACTAAGGTACTGAGGCTCACAAATCGAAAAGAGCCCTGGCCCAAAACCTTAAACCAAAGGTGCCTAGTGAACCTTACTTACCTTATACTGCCTTGGTCCTTTATGTTTCTGTGCCTACTGTAAGTGAACTTGTAATGCCTGATATACTTTTTATATTGTACATTCTCCAGACAGGCATTCCAGTCACATAGGACTGTGTTAAGAGTAGAGCAGGTGGGGTGTACGTGTAAATATGTGTTATATGCATTTATATATGCTATGTACAGTATATAACAATGTGGACAGTGATGAATTCCTCTGCTGCCTCACAAGGGACTGCTTTGGATTCTGAAGGCCAATTTTCACGAGACCTAGTGACATAGGTGTTTAAAGAGTTCAGCAGAGTAGAGTGTTTAAGTAACTAAAGAAAATAGTTATGTCCCAGTGCTACTTAATATAAACCCTTATTGCTAGAGTTCTTCTCTCGTCAGGGAACAGCATACTTTGAGGTAATGGCATATCAGTATTCACACACACGTTAGTATTTCTCACAAACACACACACAAACACACGCAAAAGCACAGACACTCAGGCCTGTGAATCATTGTGTAGTGGCCTTTCCAGACAGCAGGTTTGCACTCAACAATTGTTTACTCTAAGGGTTAACGCAGCCGTGTAATCTCTAGATTAACTGTATTCGTACAGCGGGCAAAATGAAAAATATTCAACTAAACTCGACGATAAAGTGTTCCTCTCACTATTACCACACTTTTTCTATGAGTCAGTCAGTGGACGACCACAGCCACATTGATTAAGACCCGAGTCAGCTGTTGTTGCATGTGTTAACAGACCAATAATAGTTTATACAGCGGTGCATAAATTCAAACGACAGTAGCTCCAGGCCCACAGTGGACTTACTTAGAAAGTAATGCAGGGCAGATTCAAGGTACGGGGCTTACATGTATTAATGGCTACCACTGTAGTGAAGTCTGTATCAGTGGCAGTAAAGTCTGTAAGGGTACACAGAGGTACTATTATGTGGTTATATGGAGCTGTATTATCTTGGAGACTGTAGCTCTTTGTATTAGAACCAGCACCGTGGCATTACACTGACTACAGCACTGCGTGTAAAGGTCTTTGTCGCATTAGATTATACAGATGTACCTCATTTTTACGCTAATAATGAAATGGTACCACAGTATTTTAATAGTCATTCTAGTACACTGAGCGCAAGCTCATATGGAAGTATAGTTGCTGGAGCTGTTTTATTTGTCTTCTCCATTCATTCACATTATAGCCATAAGTAGCTTCAAATCCTTAATAAGCATTACTAAGCATTCATTTCACTGCATTTTGATTGCCGAAAAAGTGTGCAACCTACCAAAGATAAGGAAAACAGAGCATGTTTGAAGAAAAAACTAAACAGATATGCTATGTTAACACAACAATAACACCAGGTGTATGGGTGATAGGTAGGGCTGTTCTTTAGAATGTATGAGTTTTTTTTTTCTGTAAAAAAAAGTATCTTTTTTATATTAATGAAATTCATGGATGTTGTCTTCTTTCTGTGTGTGTGTTTTTGATAACTCTCATCCTTCAATCAGACTTTTTGCTGGCAAAAGAATATCACGTCGTTTAGCAAAAAAAGCTATCCTAGTAGTGTTAACTATAATACACAAAAACAAGTGTTATATTTTGTGTATAATTTTCTACATTTTTATACAAATGTACTATATTTTCCAGTTTATGAATAAACATGTTCAGCTTGGGATTGATGCAAAGTGAATTTCCTTTGTTTCTTTTATCCTCTTTTGTTTTTCAGTGACCTTGTACTTAATTGCACATTAAAGCTTGCACCAGTGTCACAAGCTTTACTGCTGCTTAATTTAGTAGGAATTGGCAACACCAGCTCATTTGAAAAATCTGAGGGATTTAGTAGTGGTTTATGTGGTGACATAACAATAAAGGCAGGGCATGTCTATTAATACATCTAAGCAGTTTTGTTCCTTTGGAAAACTCTACACGACGCCCAGTAGAGTGCGGCAGAGAGCAAACACAGATGCCTTAACAATAATGCAGGGCAACCAAAGCCTTTACTGAAACCTGCTGTTACCCTGCTCAGCTATAGACTGAAAGGCATATCCCTCAATACACTGACACAATTTAACATTAAACACAATTAAAGCAGTGTAAATCATTTACCAAAACAAATAAATAATGTAACATTTATTCTGCATCCCTAATTGTCATTTTTCCTATTGTCTAATGGCTAATTGTAAAACTCTCAATATGTGTAAACTGTATCCCATTTTCCTTTGCAGCCTGATGACACAGTCCATTAATAGCCACATTAAGTTGCTATAAAAGTGGACCAACGTAAGTGTGGCTAGTCTTGGTGACATCAGTGCCTGGACGAGCTCGCTGTGGTGAGTGGTGACCGGCACCCTGGCCTTTGTACACTGAAGGAAAATATGCGGGTGAAAAATGATTTAGACATTAGCATGACAGTCTTCTGGTTGAGCAGAAAATATGACTTAAAATTGGGAATTATTCCAACGAATGATGCTATAGGTGCTATAGGTGGCATTAGCTTAAGCAATCACTATTCCAACCATAACGACATGATATTTGAGCTGTTATTCACATTTGATTACAATCGAAGCATTTAGCTGTCATTGATATCCAGGTGACAATTGCAGAATGAGTCAGCGTTCATTAATCATGACAACAGAACAATGTATTTTAAGCCCTGTCAAAAATTATGTAGCCTTCTTTTACTCTTTTAAAAGGGTAACTAAATGCTACATTTTAAAGTGTACTTCCAGACTGGCTCCAGGGGCCCCGATGGGCTCAGGCACTGTTGGCTCAGTGGCGTTGTGGCATGGCACAGTAGGGACAGACAGCCACTACAGCCTGGCACTAAGGATGAAGTTGACTCATTCGCTCCAATGGGAACTTCCCCTTAAGGCCTGCTGACTTTGGACCTGGCCTATCAAGATCACAACAGACTTTTTTTCACTGCAGGGGGTTGTTTGGAGGAATATAAAGGAGGATGGTAGTCCCCTAGTTAGCATAAATACAAACTGAATATTACAGATATGAGTAAATGCAATACAACATCAACACATATTTGTGTATTTGAAGCTATACCGTTAATTTGATTCATCTCAATGCAAAAAGATTTAACGAGTGACATGGTTGATATGGAATTAATTGCATGGCTTTTAATTTGAATAAAAAATAAATCAATGACATTGTTTTTATGTTTTATCCTACAGTACACCATCATGAATGAGATGTTTCCATGTACAGGATAAATGCGTTGTCTAAACTGTGTATAAATGGCACTGCAGGCTATAACCAGCATAGGCACTCTCAACATCTCAAAGCTTCATTCACAACTCTGACAAATGTTTTAGACTCAGTTTCATTCCAATCATTTAGCGGATGCTTTTAGCCCAAAGGACATCCGAGAATACAATTTCAAGTGTCATGGAGCAGGTAATGGTTGGCAGGGCACGTCAGGGACCTAACCCAGTAACTTTGGACTGGGAGCCGCCCACCCAAAACATTGGCCTGTTTCCTGACCATTCTGAAAACATGGACACCTATCCTTAGTAAACAAATTATATAGGGGAATTTTGCTCCCATTGGCCTAATAATGGTGGGAACATCTCACAACAATCAGTTATTTGTAAATGTTTTCACTTTCTTGTAAAAAGTGAGTACCAAGATAGAGCTCAGACATTCTGCAACAACTTCTGCTATTCCATAGATATACAAATGTAAATGACTAAATGCTGAACTGGAGGTGGGGTTTCAAATGCAAAGAAGTGGTCAGCATAATGACCTTTCTCTTTTCTCTCTCTGTCAATTCAACTGGGACCTTTTTTCTTAGCCTTTGTCACTTAGGTCGGCATATAATTAACTCCTGCTTAATATGCTGTTAAAGGGCCCTCCTCCCCATGCAGGCAGCTTTGAACCCAGTCAGGGACAAATCCCCAGTGGGATGGCTTCCTCTGTGTGTGTGTGTGTGTGTGTGTGTGTGTGTGTGTGTGCGTGCGTGTGTGTGTGCACGTGTGTGTGTGTAAGCAATGCATGTACTGTTGAAAGATGCACTGCATCCGAAACTGTATTACTAATGTTAATTACTTTATTACTAAAGCACCTTAAACATTGTTATTTGCCCACTATACAATATTTCTCATAATTTCATTTGTAAATGACAACCTGAAGAAGTCTTCAGTGTGAACAGTCACCTTTGAATATCCTACTTGAATATGCTGCTACACAAAAGTACATAGTCTTACTAAATGGACCTTCAGCCTCATTTACACATTCTCTTATAAGGTCTGAAGGTCCACCCCCATCTGGAAGACGGTTTATGGTCCCCTCCTCTCCCCCCCCACCCCCCCACCACCCATCCTCCTATGATCTTTTCTGTCATTGTCCTCCTTTACTCCTCCCATCTCCTCTCTCTCTGTCCTTTAAGATGCTTTACAGAGTCCATTCAGAAACAAATTGTCATTAGTCATGACACTGCTGTGTGTGGACAGCAATGCAGTTTGCATCTTAAGCCAGAGAATAACTGATGATGTAAAGCATTGTTTTATGACAGATTTTAGCCATTTAAAACATGGTTCCAAATGGATTCATTTAGATGTAAGTTATCAGCATGCTAAACTTTTGAAAGAATTATTAAATACAATAACTTAACAATATTGTACATCTACATTTGAAAAGTGTTCTTATATACACCGTTTCAGTGCTATCGACTTTATACGTCTCACTAGTCTATAGTTGTCAGCCCATGATCAGTGCTTGTTGACTCCACACATTGCTACATTAGGCAGTATTATTCTGCGTGAAAAGCTACCCAGCTCGCTATTATTATCCTCGCCAAAGTCGTACAGTTACTTAGAGGTAGGGGTTCTGGAAAGGTTGAAATGCCGTGGTGGGGGTCCTGAACGCTGTGTTAAGAGTTTTATTTCGGATGTTTTTTTCAGTTGCAAAACAGATTACGGTCCAGGTTTAAGCACAAAAGACCGTCAATGCAGCACTTCCTAAAGCCATCCTCTGGTGAATGGCGCGCAGGACGGCGCCACTCCAGGGTAGCCTACTTGAGCGCAGGTGCGACGCGCATAATACAAAAAAAAAAAAAAAAGCAACATGCTGCTGGCGAGGGGGTCTGCACGGTTTAACATACCTGGCCAGATGAATATGAAAAGGAAGCATTCAGTTGGCTGGCTGTAAATTACAGTAGCCTAGTTCTAATGTAGAACAACAAACTTTAAACTGAGGTAAAAACTAAAGGCAACTCGACAATAGGCAAACTGCACACTCTGGCGATATACACGAGACAAATACGCACACGCGCAGTGCGGAAAAAGCGATCCGACGGGACAGTGTAAAGTACACTTTCAAGACACTACAAAAACACTTATACTGTCCTCATTTAAAAAAAAAGAATGACCCTATTGCACGCTTAGGTGATGAATCGGGTAACAGCGGCATGGATAAGAAAGCGCCATCGTTTGGATAATGTTGGTTATTTTGGAGACTGCTGTGAGCAGCGGTCTCCAGGGCCAACCTTGCTGGTGACATCACTGCTGCTCGAGGCTTGCCCGCTTCTCTTGGACTTCTAGCAAGGTTTGAGTCACCCGCTGTGACCGAAGGCGATGTTTGACACCACTCATTCTCCAGCACGGAACCAGGAGACACACGCACGCACACACACAGTCTACTGCTCCCTGGACAGTTTTTGTATGAAATATCGTCATTATGGCTGAAGAAAGCAGGGGCAAACGAAGGAAACAAGCCAACCCCAGGAGAAATCAAGGTAAGAAACGTTTCGAAAGTTTATGTGGATAGACTACATGTGGAAATATTAGCCTAATTGATTGCGCTACTATTCACTTTGCTTTGTAAACAACCCGGGAGAGTTTTTTCCATAAGAAACTTACGCTTTTATCTTGAAATGGACTTTGTCAAAGGCAGGCAAACTTTATTTTAATTGCATTTTTTTCAGGGGGATTATTTGTGTCTGTGACTTGCATTTTATGTGCAGGTTATAGGCTGAGTCAAATTAAAGTTTCGACGCCTTGCAAATTAGCAGGTTTATTTCACCTGTCGCCCATTAGTCTACCCGTGTAGTATGCCTACTTTACAATACTATATTACCTGTGTGGATGTCTCAAAAGTGCAGCTATCCTATAACTGTTTACAACCCCCGCCCCCCAGTTCTGATCAACATACGCTGCTAGCCTACACATTTATTTGCATACCTAGATTAACGTACTTTAGCCTACTGTACTCTGAAGAAATTCTCCTTTCTAGCCTGTTTTATATTTCACATAGACAAAAGGCAAAGTCGTTGTACTGTAGTGTCTCTGCTAAAGGTGGACATTTATGCATGAATAGGCATTCAAAAGATGCTCTTTGAAAAAATAACAGAAATTGCTACCGTTGTAAAGTTAAAAAAAGTTTTTCAGTTTTGGCCAGTATTTTATTCCAATTCAGATCGCGTTTCATAATTTTATTTTTTTCATTAGCCTACTAGTAGCCTGAAGAAACGTAATCACTTTTGTTTCAACTTAAATGCCATTAAAAAATAGGCATATTTAAAATGCTTTATAACCATAAATTGTAGGCTTCAGTAAATGACGACTAGTCTACATAAGAAAATATATAGGCCTATTCCAATTAAGTAAAAAAGATAAAACATGCATAGGCCTAGTCTACTGTTGATCAAGCTTTCATATGTGCTTGCATAGATATTTACTACATAGGTAGACTACACCAAACAGAATACATAAATGGCTACCATTTATGTATTCTGTTTGGTGTAGTCTACCTTTTATAACACTACAGGGACAGTTGGCGAGTTTAACACATTGTAAGACAGTAGCCTACTGACGCACGCACGCACACAGACACACCTGTGTGTTAAAACAAAAAGCACATTAGACTACTCCCTTATTCAGACACAGTAGCATACACACAACAAATAGAATATTTTATTCTGTCATTCTTGTCTCCATTGGTTGATAAAAGCCCATGCAAATAATCTACTGCCGTTCTCAAGAACGCAGTCCTCACACCACTATTTCGTACATGTTACTTTCCTAGTTTGCTGAAAGAGTTTCCTCTTTTGACTCAGCGATAGGTGTTACTCATACTCGTATGCCTTTTTGCACCACGGCGAGATGCTCACTTTAGCACTGCTTAGTGCTAAAGGACTTTCACACGTGCGCGTGCACATACCGTATGCATTTACATTTACAAATTAACAAATTACAGTCACCAGTCACGCAGGACGGTGTCACTTTTACCGTCAAGGACATATCACATTGCACCAGTTCCTCTCATTCTGATTAGCATTAGGCCTACCTCTAATCAGTTTCCTGTTATGACAGATAAAGGTGTGTTTTCGAAGAGATGAAGACATCTGAAAATACATACATAGAAATTAATTATGTATGGCTGATTGGTCCTCATTGAAATGTAAGATATATTTAGTTAGATAACACTTCAAGTAATATTTGCTGATCTGTTATCTGCCTATGCATTGCAGTTGTGGGGATATGTTGCATACATGTGTGTCTTTGCATGTAGACTACAGCGCATACATTAGTGTAGGAACATCATTGTGTGCACATGGATCTGACAGTGTGCGTGTGTGTGTGTGCGTGTGTGTGTGTATATAGAGCTTGGAATGTGCAGGGCTGGAAGCGGCTGTGCATGTAGGGAGTAAAAGGCCCTTGATAAAACCAAATGAATTTGGCAGGCCCCACTCATAAGACAGCGATTAGGGGATCTTTTCCAAACCAGAAGAAAGAGAAAACACACACACCACTTTTTTTTTCTGCTGCTTTCTCGAAGGCGCCTATTGATTATGTCTCTGTCTCCCATAATAAAACTGTCAATGCCCACCAATATCAAGTAATGTGCAGAAATTACTACTCTTCATTCCAAGCAGATTGAAAGCAGCCTTGCAAACAGTCCCAGGACAGAGACAAATATATTGAAAATGACATCCTGTCTCTCCTCTAACACAGTAATTAGAGGTTCAAAGTGTGTGAATTAATTAGCAAACGTCTGACATCCAAGCGGTATAGCGTGCCAGCCATCTTTGTGCCTCAGGACAATTATTTGAAGCAGTAATCTCTCACACCCCTGGGTGATTTGATGGGCTAATGATTTTCCCCAAAAATGATGAAATGCATTAAACTACTTTTTTAATTAGGGTACACATTTTCCTCATAACATCAATTGCACTTTATGTGACCCACCACTACTGTATGATTTTATGGGGGATTAAGATGATGTTATCCCACTTTTTCTTTTCCTTTTTTTTTTTAAAATAAGGATTACTTTCAGAAACATAGCAAATTATTAATCTCATGTTATAACGTGGATTTGAGCCCCTCTCAGTTATCTAGATTTTACAGCAGATGGATTAAGCACATAATATATGCAGATTTATCAGTCCTGCTTTAAATCCTGTCTTTCTCCTGGACTCCTGAATCATTCACATCCAGATCGTAGTTATTGTAATGTCCCTTCCAACCCTGTCATACACTACAGTCCATGTTCACTAACAGCCTTTTATGCTATAGGTCTTTCTGTTTTTTCATTGCATGAAAAATCTCATTCTATTGTTAAGTTGATTTGCCTTTTTTCTCCAAGCTCTCTCTTTCTCTTTCTCGCTTTCCCTCACTCTGTTCCTGCTTTTTTCAAGTGCCAATTTATTTAAACTCTTTCCCCCCCTTTTCCTTCTTTCTCCTTCATTGATTTCCAAACCCCAGTCTTTGTGTGCAGCTGGGGCCCAGCTGTGTGTCTGTGACTCTGTGTGTTTGTGTGTATGTGTGTGTTTTCATGTGTACGTGTGTGTGGCTTTCTCTGGCACAGCACTGCCACATTGGGCAGAGCATACAGTATGAAAGGGAGGGACTCCGGCATTATGGAAGAGACAGAAAAGGGTGGGGTAGGGGTTTGGGGGGGGTGGTTAGGCAAAAAGCGTCACTACAGCTAACCGCTCACACTGCAGAGGTATCTAGAACAAAGTGCGAAGAGAGCGAGACAGCAATGGGGAACCCAGGCACCAACGTTTATTAGCAGTCTTCACGGGACTCAGCAGGCGTCGGGACCTAGTGGAGGGAATGGGAGAGTGGGAAACAGATGAGAGAGAACTTGACTGAGATGACTGGGAAGTGGGAGCAGTATAAGCTCTTCACTGAGATGAGATTCACAAAACAGCAATAAGGAATCCCTTAAACTAGGCTCTGTTTTCACAAATCGTGTTGCTACATGGCCACCATACCATTACCTCAACCTAAGGAGAAATGTAAGATCAGTGCTGTTTTGATGATCTCCTTAGGAACTAACTATATAAGCACCCTTTTGTGGGTTTCAGGGAGGAAACTATTCATTTCAGCATGGGCATTGTGTGACACCCATGTGTTCAGGGACATTTCTGTAAAACATACTGAAATGCAATGCACGCATGGCAAAGCCCTGCTGTGCAAGTGGGCACGGCACTGCATTGAAAATGCCCAATGAATGAGTATCCTAATCAGTGTGTTAGATTTCACCGCTTTTTAGCCGATTTGCTAAAGTAATTCTAAGATTGGGACATGGCTAACTCATGGCAGACAGTAAACACATGGCGAGCATCTTCAGAGATGCTGGGGGAAGAAAACCACACAGCTCACTGTCCTTATTACACAATGGTGATGACTGAAGTGCATGTTTATGTACGCGCTGACACGGCTTGAGAAGTATGCGTGCTCGCGTGTGGTAGATCGCTGTGTGAACACATCTAGGTGTGTTTATTCTGTGTGTAGCAAGTGTGAGCATTTGAAGTCAGTCTATATTCATACAGACACGACCAGGCTCTTGTCAAAAGAGGTATTCCGTCAGAATGAAACAATAACATTTGGCACGTACGGTCAGAAGACTTAAATAACCCCTGCACTCTTACTGACAGCAGAGCAATTCTTCCATTTGTCATCACTCTGACAGCACGGCCTATGGCAGGGTCTCAGGATGTACAGCACTGTGTGTGTGCGTGCGTGCGGGTTTCTGAGGGGATTGGAATCAGCCACATTGCCAGGCCCTCTGCACACACTTCATAGATATGTGTGGTTTTATCGCACCTCAGATTAAATTGGAAAACCCTGCTTCAGTTGTCATGTATTTACAAGACACAGATGGAGAGAGAGAGAGAGAGAGAGAGAGAGAGAGAGAGAGAGAGAGAGAGAGAGAGAGAGAGAGAGAGAGAGA